>NW_018921749.1:228588-243502 GCF_002207925.1 Prunus avium | reverse complement strand
TCTTTAATTTATGAAGGTGTTTTACCATCCATCCATGGCAGAAGTTTTACATAATTAATTGTTTTGAATTTTCACCTTTTTATTTATTTATTTATGTAAACACAAATTTCCTGAAATTAATATGAACTCCATTTGGGAATAGGAAAGAAAAAATATTTTTTTATTCTCATTTTTCCGCGTGGTTTTTACTTTATCGCGGGTTTTACGGATGCAAGTTTCACCGAGCTTGACCACCAAGTCACAGCACCGACCTTCATTTTGGCTTTTTGAACATCAAAAAGAAGAGCGTTAGCGCCACAACGCATACATTCCCCTGCTTCTTTCGTCTCTCTCTCTCTCTCTCTCTCTCTCTCTCTCTCTCTCTCTCTTTGTTTCTCTGCAAACCCTAAACCCTGATCACTGCACTGCGCTCCTTAGTTTCCAAAACTCGTCTCTCTCTTTTTCTCTCTGTTCTCTGCAACGAGCGAGGCGAGTGTTGGGTTGAGTGGTTTAAGAAGAAACGAGTTCTCACTCTGTTTTTCTGCCACGATTGAGTGGTTTTCTGGGTTCAAGAAGGAGCGAGTTCTCTCTCTCTGCGTCTTTGCAACGATTTGTGATTTTTGGGTTTAAAAAGTAGCGAGCGGGTTCTTTCTCTCTCTCTCTCTCACTGTCCAACAATTGTGCGAATTTTGGGTTTTGGAGTCGAGAATCGAGAATGGCGTCGTCTACTCGAAATCGAAAGCGTAAACAATTGGGGGATGGCGTTGTTCCGTTTGAGTTTCGGTTTCAGACCCAGAAGAGCGAGAGGTCTTCTAGGGTTTTGGAGAGCCAACGGATAGTAGCCGTGGATGAAAAGGCAACTGCTTCTCTTCCTCTGCGCAAGGGTTTCTCACCCAAACAGGGCAAGACCATCCCTTTGGCTTCGACTGCTAGAAAGCGTAGACAATCGGAGGAGCTAGGGTTTGATGGTCTCTGTCAGACCCAGAAGAGCAAGAGGCAAAAACTAGGTTTTGATTTTGATTGTTCTGAAATTTTGGGTTATCTGATGAACCTCCGCCATGTGAGTAGGTACTTTGAGAAGCCTGCCGAGAATTTGCCGGGTTATTTCCAAGAAATCTGGAGGCCCATGGATTTCGGTACTGTGAAATCCAAATTGGAGAGGGGTGTCTACTCCAGCGCTGATGGATTTGCGGCTGATGTAAGGCTTACCTTGTCAAATGCTTTAAGATATTATTCGGATGGGAGGATTGAGCGTGCAGCAGCCAAGCATCTCAGTGGTGTTTTTGAGAGCAAATGGAAAGAAGCCGTGGAGAAAAACCCCAAGTCTTTTTGTCCTCCTCCTCTGCCCAAAGTCAAGGGTTTGGCAGTGTCACCCAAACTGAAACAGGGCAAGACCTCTTCTCCTTCTAGCTTAGGGCTTGAGGTTTCTAATTCTCAGTCAGTTGATTCAACCAAACACGATGACTTGCCCACCCTTGTTGATCATGCCATGGATCAGGCCTCAGAGAATCTTTCTCCATGTAAGGCTACCCGAATTCATGCACTAAAGCTACGTTTTTCAAGTACAATATTGAAAGCAAATAAGATACTTAAGGGTGTACCTGATTCTCCACCAAGGAGAAAATCGATGCAGCGGATGAAGCAAAGGGAGTCGGCTCGCCGTGCCATTTCAAACATGGAGAAGTCAGTGCAATTTGGGGACCCTTTACAGGATCTCAAACAACTTGAGATGCTGTGTGGCTGTGGCAGTGAAGATCCGTTTCTACAGGTCAGCCTCGGATTGCCTCTTAAGAAATTGGGTGTATACCTTAAGCAAGATGATGAGTTGCAAGGTCAAGATGAAGAGGCCTTTTTGAATGGAGATTGGGAGGAAGGAGAGATCTGGTGGGAGGAAGGCGAGATTTGTTCATGAAGTATAGAAACTGAGCAATAGGTTATAGGCCACCTTGGCTCTGTTATTTGTTGTATATGATATGATGTATAGGTTAAAGTTTCCACTTTGTAATTAATTGATTACCAATTCTTTAATTTCTAAGAATAAAGAAATTGAGGATGTGATTCTGAATTACCAAATTTTTTCCAAGTGAATGATATTATTGAAGTTTCTATTTCTGTTTGTTCTCCAATTTGAATTTGTTTCTGGCTCTATATTTGCTATCTGTTTGAGGAAGTTGGTTCCTGTGTAGACTATTACTTTCCATGTAAGTTTTGGCCATATGCATTATACATTATACAGACAAGGCATAATGCAGACCCTTCTGGGAAAGTTCTTGTTTCATGGATTCAAAGACCTTTGACTCCAATGGATGGCCCCTGAATTGATTTAGGATAGCTTGTAGTAATGGTTGTTTGACATCAATCACTGTAAATGATGCTGGCCTGGTTGGTGAGTTCAGCTCTTCAGCCATTACTAGCCTTAAAATGCTTCCCAATTTGTCGATTTCAAACAACCAACGGACGGGACCATCTCAAAGTTGAGGAATAAAGATATTTGAATGAAGAAGAATCAAATAAGTTTGAGGGCAACAACAAAGAAGGTAAAGGTGATCGATTCACCAGATTCCATTAGACCCATAAAATGATGGGAAACCTGCTACAACAGTACTTTTCTATGTTTGTTCTTTTTGTTTTTTGTTGGTACAGTACAACATTTCCCAGACTACATAGAATCACAACGTTGGCCTTTCAATAATCCAATGTTACTTATACTTATTTGACAGACCATGAAACAATAAGTGAATACAAAGGTATTACACTGCAATGAAATTGGGACTATATTTCTGTTATCTGTATTCTTGAAAGTGGACATGCCCTGTCGCTCGTGCATGCTCCACAGCCTCCTGAATATTCATCGAAATTTATTCAGTATACTAAGACTAAAGGAAATCTCATGCTCGCAACCACACACATTTAGAACATCAAAACAGGCAAGTTAAGAAATAACCTTCTGGCTGACTAGTCCAAGTTGGCACACCCCACGGCGCAAAGTGAAGTTGGCAGTGTCAGTGTGTCTCCTTTTACTGAGAAGCAGCATCATGGTATTAAGGCATACTTTTGGTATACCTGAGCTATATGAGTAGTAGGAGCACAAAATGGAAGCGACGAAACACACATTACCTCAAGCATTTTGATAACTTAGTCGGCAAAACATGGGAAAAAAGTTCATACAAAATTAATCTTTTTATCCCTATTTTTCTGTTGGATTGGCATGGATTGAAAACTTTACATAGAGGCTAAGTACATCTGACATGTCCTATAGTTCTCAATCATCTTAAGTTGAGAGCAAATTTATTGATTATTATTTTGAAATGTTCATAAACCAGATTTTACATGCACAGAGTAATAAGTGTGCACTATTAGTACTATTTAGGTTCAACAACTAGGATGCCCTCAGTACATAGAGATTTGGAAATTTTTTTCAAGACAGAGTACTAGAAGTTAAAAAATATTGTCTCTTCAACTTGAATAGGTTTGTAAACTAGGTCGGTCGATGTATAGTGAATAGAATACTTCTGCACACTGAACTACATGTTTAGAGTGGAAGTATCAGAAATAATCCCCTAAATCACAGGCTCTGTATTTTTTATCATCTGAACATGCTAATTCCAGACTAAAAGCCCAAGGAACATTTAATGTTTTCACATATTATGTGTAGTAGTGTTTGTACGTGCACTATGGATAGAAGCCACCATGAAACCATAAGCACTACCTTTGTTGCTCTTTCACAAGATTAAGAGCGAGCCCCTCAACCGGCCCAATGGAATTGTCCTTAACTGCAAATATAGTCTGATCAAACTCCTCTGGAGCTCCCTCAAAGGGTGACATCTGATACAATACAATGCAGAAACCAATGACCATTAACTGGAAAAATTTAACCTCAATCACAAACAGAGGAGAGCAAATGTCTACAAATAAAATAGCTTAAAAATCAGTAACTATCTTTCTTTAACATACATTGAAAATTAATTCACATCAATTATAAATCAGGAAAAAGTACAACTTGAAAAGAGCAAGAGCCAAGACCTACGAGGCAAAGTCTCTCAGCACATAGGTAAAGAGAGCGTGGGAAAAAGGGAAGATTCAATAGACATTGAGCATTCTGTGTTGTGGTGAAAGAGATTAACATTAGATTTGTTAGGGAGATACAGAGGTGTGGCTCTCAGGCGATTTGAGTCCTATGTGCTTACATGTTTGGTGTTAAAAACTCAAAAAACATAGGGAAACTTGGTTGGATGTTGAAAATTTGGATTTATTTAAGGGCATTTTGCTAAAATAAGGAAACCACATATTTCCAAAAAATTGGCCCTATTTGAGGCCATAGTGAAGCCACTTCTTAATTATCCGTCCACATTGAGAACCAGTAAAACTCATAAACAGAAAATTAACATAAATCATCAGAACCACATACAGCTAAAGCATTGTAATGAAGCCCATCATAGATCAGCAGAGCCCTTTCGAAACACTTCTTCTCCTGTCAAAAGTACCCCATATGAAAATGAGCATAAACATTCAGAAATGGAAAGCTGACAAGATTAATATACATGAGAACTCACTACTAATGCTATTTCTTGAACAGTCAATCTTATAGACAAGTGGCTACACAAACTATTTCCTGAACAGTCAAGGCGCAAAAACTTTGTCAAATATATCAACAATGTGCAATACTGTAGAAGAAGACATAAGCCAGTATTGTATAATTAAGTTTCGGATACTTAGTTGGGTATCAGAAATAACCAAAACTTTCACAAGAAAAGCTTTTCATTGCATTTTGTTTCATAACCAATATTCATATACGTAGGAAAAGGAAAGTTTATTTATTTTTAACAAACCTCCCCACTTCTTAGAGTCAAGAATCCAAGCACAATACTCTTCATTTGGTTTACTGAGAAATGCTTCAGAATACTTAGTTGGATCACTTGCTACTGTTGCTGCTATAACCTTCACATCATGGATGACCACAAAATGATCAGGAAGTATAGCACTTATGCATGCTTAATACAAATATGGAGCTATATATGCACAAAAACTGACCTTAAATAACAGGTGTACTTTTAATCCCTGAATGATACCTGTCTCAACTCAGGAGCTTTTTTCTTTTCATGGTCCATGGCATACCTACAAATGACGGGTGACTATTGAATAGAAAAATTGACGTTAAATGACGCAGCTCAGCTCATTGCAATAGACAATGGATAGAATAGAAGGTTGTATTGGAGCTTACCTAACCGCATTGAAGAGGCAACTATTGTCTGAGGGAATAACCCTTCTTACTACAATACCTTCCATATTATAAATATTTATATACCTGAAACATTTGAACAATTTGAATATTTCAAACGATGATGGTTTTATAATAGACAAGCACAAGCCAAAGAGCTGAGATAAGGAAACACAGAATATTTAATACAAAAATAAGGACCCAAAAAGCATTGAACTCCATAGAAGTGGTTTGTGTGAAGAAGGAACCTTTTGTGATTACAATGGAAAGGAGAACAAAGATTATTAAGATACAAAAAAAGATAGGAGTCCAATCAAAAGTAAACATCTACAGAGAAAGAAAAGACTTATACATAAAAACTTCCTTAAGACTGAATCCTAAAGTTACAGAAGTATGAAACAATACCAAAAGAAGGCTGAGGACTCATACAAAACCCAACATCACATACTCAGCAGCAGACAGCCAAGTACCAACCAGAACCAGATTCAAGTACTGGTAGCAGCAGGCCATGATTGAAAACATTCAAAGAAAAGGAACAAATATAATATAGTGTACAGAAATGAAATTTTACAAATTTTTATCAGGAATGAATCTGAAATGAACGAAAAAAAGGAACTTTAAAGTATCCATACTTTTATCAGTTCTTTAAGGTGCCAATAAATGAACCTAATATGTCAAAAGCCTACCCAGAAAGGAAACCAACCCTCAGACTTAGAAACCCAATACCAAAGCTATAAAACAAACCCAGAGCTGAATTTGAAACCACCCAAAAGCATAAATTGAAAAAAATGACAAATAAATAATGTGGCAATGAAATTTCCAGATCCATTAATAGTATTCGTACCAAGAGCAGCATATTCAAATAGACATGATACAATTTGGAAGAGAAGAGGAAAACAGATAAGAAAAAGAATTCACTCTGTTTCTTCCTTTTTGGTCAATAAGGTAATGGTAGTTGAGCAAATACTTTGACGAGGAGGTGGTGATAAGATAAAGCTCTCACACTCTCAAATTTCTCTCTCTCTATTTTCTCTTTGGATCGGTGGTGTTCTACAACTGAATGAGCAAGCCTATTTATAGGCAAATTGGATGGCTTCCCGTGGATGTACCGTGAATGAATTGGCAGACAATGCATCTCTAAAGACTTCATTGCCCAACATCATCATTTGCCTTCTTCTTTTCTTTATGTGGGCTCCACCACTTTTTTTTTACAACACTCCTCCTTGGAGACCACATGTCCTTAGATTGGTTGCCTCGTTAAAACCTTGCTTGGAAAAACCTAATGGAAAAAAACCTAAGCGAAGGAAAAAGAATACAATGTCATTTGGGACATAAGGATAATGTTAAATGTGCTCATGTTGCCTCGATAAAACCTTGCTAGGAAAAACCCGGTGGGAAAAACCCTAGTCGAAGGAAAAAGAGTACAATGTGCATATGTCATGTATTAGAGGACTCTTGAATGCTCCCCTTGATTTTGCATGCTCCAATTTGATTGCTTGCAGAGTTGACGTAATCCAATGTCATGCACTAGCTTTTGGAATGTGCATTTTGGCAAAGATTTGGTGAAGAGATCTACCAGGTTATCGCTTGAACAGATTTGTCTGACTTTAATTTCTTGACTCTTCTGAAGCTCATGTGTGTAGGAAAACTTTGGTGATATGTGCTTGGTCATGTCACCCTTGATGTATTTTCCTATGATATGAGCAATACAAGCTGCATTGTCCTCATTCAGGATGGTTGGAGTATCCGTTACTGAGGGTAGGGCACATGTGCTTCTGATGTGATGGATCACCGACCTTAACCAAACGCATTCACGACTGGCTTCATGGAAGGCAAGTATTTCTGAGTGATTGGAAGATGTGGCTGTCTTTAACAGAAAAGTTAACAGAAATTTATAAAATAAAATAAAAAGTATTAAAAAGTAAAAGGGAGTGTAAGTGGAGAGAAGAGAAGTGAGAAAATCAACTCCCAATATATATGTACAACTAATAAAACTCTTTTGACGCTTTAGCTCACACCCAGTACAAATATATATTTAATTAAGAGTGCTGCTATTTTCACCATCTTTTTCTATTTCCCTAGAAATTATTATATAATTTCTCCTATTTCCCCATCCACGTTATCTTCCCACCCACCATGTAAGTTTTGAAAAAACACAATCTTATATTTCCACCCACCATTATTCCAAAAATACCCCTTAATTATTAATTCAAGCAAATTCTCTTTTATTTGGTTTTTCTCATAATTAAAACATGGGAGTTATATTTTCTTTACGTTCTATTCTTTTGATTTATTTTTCTTGTGTGTTTTGTCACTGTAGAGTGAATTTTTTTTTCCTGTGTTTATTTAACTGTAGAATAATTTTTTTAGGGGTTGGGTTTGTTTAATTTGAGTTTGATTATAGGTTTAAATGATGCAAAATCAAAATAACTTGCTACAATAATAGGTACATGTGGGAACCGAGGTTTCTATGGTTGTTCTATATTGTCTTGGAAGTTGGAAGTCCATATTTGCGGGATTGAACATTTAAGTGGATGGGCTTTATAAATACCACTAGCACTGTGCTCAATCTGTATGCCAAGACAATATTTTGTCTTTCCAAGGTCTTTCATCTCAAATTCGCATTTGAGATAATCAACAGTCTTTTGGAGCTCTTCAGGAATTCCAATTAGATTTATGTCATTGACATATATTGCCACTATCACAAATCCGGACTTTGATTTCTTAATAAACACACATGGGCAAATAGGATCATTTGTGTATCATTCCTTTAGTAAATACCTACATAGGGATTGCCAAGAACTGTTAATCATATGGGAAAGAGAAGAAATACTTTTTGATTGGGAAAAGACATGGCTTGATCAATATGATATAAAAGAGATGCAGTTTAACGTCTCTTTGTTTAATTAAGGAAATTTTTTTTCTTTTTAAATTCTTATGAAATTGAGTTTTTATTTTAGGATTGAGGTTTTTTCCTTAAATTCTTAAAAGTCATTTTACATTGTCTATAAAATTTTGAAAATAAGATGGGTGGAGAAACAAGACAAGGGATAAAAATAACAGTTCATATAAATTAATTCAATATATTAGTTTAATTGTCGTGTTCTTGGCTTATCTTATTCTAGTTTTTTGAGATTTCACGTATCATATTTTATCATATCAACATATTCGTATTCGTATCTGTACAACATAAATTGAGTGTGAGTTAATTGATTTTTATTTATTTATTTTATAATTCAAGTATGATATGCCAATTTTGTAGCTATTGGATGTGATTTTAAATGAAATTTAAAAATGAGGTGGCAAGCAAAGAAGAAGAGAAATCAAGCAAACCATAAAAGAGGAAATCCAAGCAAAGAATCCGGATCCAATTTATCCCTGATTTTTTTTTGTGTGGTTCAAAATGTGGTTTTTGTTGTAAAAAATATTAAGTACCACTGAATATTGGGAGTGGAATTGTATTTGCTCTTGTTGTTTTTACACTAACAGAACTTTCTCCCTCTAATAAAACTCTTATAAGATAAAGCTCTCACACTCTCAAATTTCTCTCTCTCTATTTTCTCTTTGGATCGGTGGTGTTCTACAACTGAATGAGCAAGCCTATTTATAGGCAAATTGGATGGCTTCCCGTGGATGTACCGTGAATGAATTGGCAGACAATGCATCTCTAAAGACTTCATTGCCCAACATCATCATTTGCCTTCTTCTTTTCTTTATGTGGGCTCCACCACTTTTTTTTTACAACACTCCTCCTTGGAGACCACATGTCCTTAGATTGGTTGCCTCGTTAAAACCTTGCTTGGAAAAACCTAATGGAAAAAAACCTAAGCGAAGGAAAAAGAATACAATGTCATTTGGGACATAAGGATAATGTTAAATGTGCTCATGTTGCCTCGATAAAACCTTGCTAGGAAAAACCCGGTGGGAAAAACCCTAGTCGAAGGAAAAAGAGTACAATGTGCATATGTCATGTATTAGAGGACTCTTGAATGCTCCCCTTGATTTTGCATGCTCCAATTTGATTGCTTGCAGAGTTGACGTAATCCAATGTCATGCACTAGCTTTTGGAATGTGCATTTTGGCAAAGATTTGGTGAAGAGATCTACCAGGTTATCGCTTGAACAGATTTGTCTGACTTTAATTTCTTGACTCTTCTGAAGCTCATGTGTGTAGGAAAACTTTGGTGATATGTGCTTGGTCATGTCACCCTTGATGTATTTTCCTATGATATGAGCAATACAAGCTGCATTGTCCTCATTCAGGATGGTTGGAGTATCCGTTACTGAGGGTAGGGCACATGTGCTTCTGATGTGATGGATCACCGACCTTAACCAAACGCATTCACGACTGGCTTCATGGAAGGCAAGTATTTCTGAGTGATTGGAAGATGTGGCTGCCAACGTTTGTTTCGTTGAGCGCCATGAGATTGCAGTTCCTCCACATGTAAATACATACCCAGTTTGTGAGCGTCCTTGATGTGGATCAGAGAGGTATCCTGCATTAGCATATCCAACAATACTCAGGGCATTGGTCGATTCACTGAAATAGAATCATGTCTGTTGTCCCATGAAGATATCATAGAATATGTTTGATGCCGGTCCAATGTCGGCTTGTTAGAGCAGAGCTGTATCTTGCTAACAAATTTATTGAAAATGTTATGTCTGGTCTGGTACATTGTGCTAAGTAAAATAAAGCACATATCGCAATAAGGTATGGTACTTCTGGACCAAGAACCATTTCATCATCCCCTTTTGGAAGATATGGATCTTTCTTAGTGTCAAGCGACCGAACAACCATTGGAGTGCTAAGTGGATGGGCTTTATAAATACCACTAGCACTGTGCTCAATCTGTATGCCAAGACAATATTTTGTCTTTCCAAGGTCTTTCATCTCAAATTCGCATTTGAGATAATCAACAGTCTTTTGGAGCTCTTCAGGAGTTCCAATTAAATTCATATCGTCGACATATACTGCTACTATCGCAAATTCAGACTCTGATTTCTTAATAAACACACATGGGCAAATATGATCATTTATGTATCCTTCCTTTAGTAAATACTTGTTGAGACGATTGTACCACATTCGCTCAGATTGTTTTAGCCCATACAATAATCTTTTCAATTTAATTGAGAACATGCCCCATGGTTTATTCCTGGCTGCTTTAGGCAGCTTAAGTCCTTTTGGGACTTTCATGTATATGTCTGTATCCAATTCTCCATACAGATATGCAGTAATGATATCCATAAGTCTCATTTCGAATTTTTTTGAAACCGCCAAGCTTATCAAGTAACGGAATGTAATTGTGTCCTCGCGATCTCATTTTTCTCATTGCGCTTTCTTGTAAATAGCCACCCACTTCAACTTCAATTAATTCATTTGGCTGCTGCAAAATTCCACTCAAAAATAGGTATTGAATATGCTTCACCAAACTTTCCCACAATCAACAACACTTCATCATGCATATGTCATGCATGACAATGCATTGCAGCCAGCTTGTGGGCTCGTTTTGGGCTTGTGGCTCCAATCTGAAAAATCTGGAAAAATATGGATCTTGAAGCTCTTTGAATTATCTTTCCAAGAATATGCAGCCCAACTCAAGGAAAAATCGGGAAGGCCTTCAAATGTGATATTTGGCCCAGTAACGCAGATGCTGCCGAATTTGACCTTAAGTTGCCAAAACATGTATAACTTTCTCTAGAAGACTCGGAATCATGAACCGTAAAATTATACAGAAACTAGACTTCTGTATCTTTCCAATGATATATGGCTCATCATCTGGTTCTTCTTGAGCAAGTACAGTCCAATCCGTGAAGTTGACTGATCTGCAGACACCGTTTTGAGCTAACTTGTCTCCAAAATGCAATTAGTGAGTCCTTAAGTTTATTACACTGAAACAAACACAAAACTTATTAAAAGCACAAGTTTAACTCAAAAACATAACCAAATCATAAATTAGAAGGGTACAAAATGATATGTAAATATGCACCGATCAGGCTTTCCATTTATTTCATTTGGATTCATTTTGGCCATCGACTTCCTCTTTCGAAGGACTGAGTCCTTTGAGCCTAGTGGTCTACCACGCTTCAAGCGTGCAACAGATGAATCATTTGGCGGCACACTATTTTGTCCATTATGGACATCAATCCTTACAGGTGCGTTTGCAGTTGAGATATTTGATCTCATCACCTTTGTTGTATCATTAAATGCATCTAGAATCTAATTTTCAATACTTTGGAGGTGAACGATCATTCTCACTTCATTTTCACATTGAGCGGTACAAGGATCGAGATGAGACAAAATGAGTACATCCCACGATAATTCACGTCGTTCTTCAAGAACGAGTTTGCCTTGTTGTTCTTTAGGAACATATTTTTCTCCCCCTAATAATGGAAAAATTGTCTCATCAAAATGACAATCTGCAAACCGTGAGGTAAAGATATCACCCGTCAGGGGCTCTAGATGTTTGATGATAGATGGTGAATCAAAACCAACATAAATTCTCAATCTGCGTTGAGGGCCCATCTTAGTACGTTACGGTGGTGCAATAGGCACATATGCCGCATAACCAAAAACTCTTAAATGTGAAATGTTTGGTTGATTACCCAATACGAGTTGTACTGGAGAATATTGATTGTTGGCAACGGGCCTCAACCGCACAAGTGATGCTGCATGTAAAATGGCATGTCCCCAAGCAGAAACTGGCAACTTTGTCTTCATTAGCAAAGTGCGAGCTATCAATTGAAGATGCTTAATTAAAGCTTCTGCCAAGCCATTTTGAGTATGAACATGAGGAACATGATGTTCAATGTCAATGCCTAGTAACATGCAGTAGTCATCAAAGTCTGAGATGTAAATTCACCAGCGTTATCGAGTTTGATTGACTTAATGAGATAATCTGGGAATTGGACTCATAATTTAATTATCTAAGCCAAGAGCCTAGCAAATGCCATATTTCGAGTGGACAAAAGGCAAACATGTGACCATCGGGTAGATGCATCAACCAAGACCATAAAGTACAGAAATGGTCCACAAGGAGGATGAATAGGCCTACAAATGTCCCCTTGCATTCTCTGTAAAAATGATGGGGATTCAACATCAACATTTGGTTGTGATGGTCTGATCATTAACTTCCCTTGTGAACAAGCTTGGCAAGAGCTGTCACTTGATAACATAATGTGTTTTGTCAACAAGGGATGTTCTTTAGAGTTGGTGATGATCCTACGCATCATGGTGGATCCAGGATGACCCAACCGGTCATGCCAAAGCTTAAAAGTATTTGAGTCAATGAACTTTTGGTCCATGACATTATGTGCAACAATTGCCTGTATGGTTGTATAGTACAACCCTAATGACAGCGCACAAAACTTCTCCAGTATACGCTCTGAGTATCATTGGAGGTAATGCAAAGATATTCCATATTTTCCTCATTTTTTGTTTCAACATGGTAGCCACTTTAATTATCTAAGCCAAGAGCCTAGCAAATGCCATATTTCGAGTGGACAAAAGGCAAACATGTGACCATCGGGTAGATGCATCAACTAAGACCATAAAGTACAGAAATGGTCCACAAGGAGGATGAATAGGCCTACAAATGTCCCCTTGCATTCTCTGTAAAAATGATGGGGATTTAACATCAACATTTGGTTGTGATGGTCTGATCATTAACTTCCCTTGTGAACAAGCTTGGCAAGAGCTGTCACTTGATAACATAATGTGTTTTGTCAACAAGGGATGTTCTTTAGAGTTGGTGATGATCCTACGCATCATGGTGGATCCAGGATGACCCAATCGGTCATGCCAAAGCTTAAAAGTATTTGAGTCAATGAACTTTTGGTCCATGACATTATGTGCAACAATTGTCTGTATGGTTGTATAGTACAACCCTAATGACAACGCACAAAACTTCTCCAGTATACGCTATGAGTATCATTGGAGGTAATGCAAAGATATTCCATATTTTCCTCATTTTTTGTTTCAACATGGTAGCCATGTATATCTTTGAAACTCAACAGATTCCTTCTGGAGTTAGATGAATATAAGGCATCTTGAATGGACAGTATTGTTCCTTTTGGTAACATAACTTGGGTTGTACCTAAGCCTTCAATCAGATCTATAGGACCTGATATGGTTGTTAACTTTGCTTTTGTAAGCATTAAGTTTGAGAAATACTTTCGATCTCGAAGGATCATATGAGTAGTCGCACTGTCTGCAAGACAAATATCTTTGCTAGTGTTCTTGTTTTGGGAGCCTCGAAGGATCGTATGAGTAGTCATACTGTCTGCGAGACAAATATCTTTGCTAGAGCTCTTGTTTTGGGAGCATTCATAATTTATATCCATACCTTTAAATAAATAAAATAAACTGAATCAATAAACAATTATTCAATGTAAAGAAAAACACTGCCACTTTTATTAGATTGAAATGAAAATTAAAAATAGTACTTCAAATAATACAAATTGTACATGAAGGAATTTAGTCTAATTCGGATCCATAAATTTTATTCCCTTTTTCAATAACAAAATTGGAAACATCCAGATATGTCATGTGTAACTGACGTTATATTTCTTATGGGCCATCTGTGGCTGGCAGATCTGGTATAACATGATCAATGTAATTTGACTCCATTTTCCTATTCTTAAGTGAAGATTGATAAAGATCCGCCAAATGCTTTGGCGTACGTCATATACAAGCTCAATGTCCCTTTGTGCCATATCTGTGACAAGCGCCTTCAATATTAAATGCATCCTAGAAATGTTGAAGGCACTTGCCCTAGAAATGTAGGAGGTGAAACCGTCCATTAAAGGCACAATAATAAAATTAGTATATACCATTAGCCTTTCCATAATAATATTATATATTGTGGACAATATAATTGTGCCACTATTCAAGATATAATAAGATGGGTTTTTAAATCCCACCATAATTTTTATTAATATGTGTTAGAACGTGATGGGTAATGAAATTACACCACTATAAAATAACAGGATGGGGTATAAAACCCACCATTCCAAATTACAGTACGAAAAAAATAAATTAAACAAATATGGATGAAAAAACATTAAAAAAAAGTGAGAATACAAAAAAGAAAGTTTGCATGTCATCGTAGTAGTAAAGTGAGAGGAGACATACGACAAAGAGGAGACAAAGAAATAGCCACATAGTGTTAAGCTGGAAAAAATAGAAGTAAAGAGGAGAGACTATCGTGCTGATAACGTGTTATAAAAAATAAATAATTAGAGTATGAAAAATACCACTGAATATTGGGAGTATAATTGTATTTGTTCTTGTGGTTTTTATACTGACAAAACTTTCTCCCTCTGATAAAACTCTTATAAGATAAAGCTCTCACACTCTTAAATTTATCTCTTTCTATTTTCTCTTTGGATCGATAGTGTTCTACAAATGAATGAGCAAGCCTATTTATGGGCAAATTGGATGGCTTCTCGTGGATGTACAGTGAATGAATTGGCAGACAATGCATCTCCAAAGATTTTACTATCAACATCATTATTTGCCTTTTAAATATTAGAGTGGTGATTTCCCCACTCCAATTTTATCCACTTACACTCCATTTTATAATTAAAAAAGGAGTGTAAGTGGATAAAAAGGGAGTGGGGAAATCATTACCCTAAATATTATTTTCTTCTTTTCTTTATGAGGGCTCCAAAGACTTCATTGTCCAACATCATCATTTGCCTTTTGAATATTATTTTCTTG
>NW_018921749.1:192390-227654 GCF_002207925.1 Prunus avium | reverse complement strand
GATAGTGGGAAATGGGTGGTTTGAATGTTCTTTGGATGCTTATCTTTGTTGTTGTTGATGCCAAGCCTCTGGTGCTGATGGAGGGAAATGGGTCTCGAAGTTTTTCTTGTTAGAAATGGTTTTGGGAATAATATAGGTGCCCTGCCCCTCCAACAAGGCTGGTGCAATTTCATTTCTTGTTGGTAAATAAAAGCATATGTTAAAATGAAAACCTCTGGCTCACACAAGAAGCCAGCAGCACTGCAAGGCACAAGGCTCAATCCTGTGATCAAATAAGAAATGGACATTATTATTTTTGAAGGGTTGCTTTCGGTTGATTTTGGTTTCTGGGTTTTGGGTTTTGCTATGTGGGGATTGAATGATCAAATGGAATTGTGGGTTTTTCTGGGTTTTGGGTGCCATTGTTGTCTCTGTTCTTTCTTGTTCTTCCTATTTTGTTTTGTTCAAAACGACGAAAAGTCAAAAATACCCCGAACAACAAGAGCACGTGACACTCACATGGTCAATTTCGACGGATTCAATTACGGCAGGACCCAATTGCACCTTATTATCTAATTAAAGGACTAAATTGCCACAAAATTTAGTTCACGGACCCAATTGCAATTGGCACTATAGTTC
This sequence comes from Prunus avium, assembly GCF_002207925.1. Next base: position 227,036 of record NW_018921749.1, on the reverse strand, counting down.
ACGGACGTCTACAGTAATTAACCCTATTTTCTTCCTTTCTCTATGTGGGCTCCGCCACTTCCTTTAAAATAGTTTTGGGGTTATTTGGGTATTCAGTTCTTCAACTGGCGTTTCCATTGGGCATTGGCAATTTCCCAACAGGGGTTCTGGCTGAACTAAATTTCATGAAACAATGGCTACGACAGTGGAAACAATGTCAGCGGCCATGGCACTGATCGAGACAAAGAAAGAGAACCTAAAGAAGGCCTTCGATGAGCTTCAAGCCCACTACAACGTCCTCTCCTCCTTCAATCTCACCTGGTCTGACCTCGATTCCCACTTCACCTCCATAAAAGACTCCCTTAACCAAAAACTCCAGCTCCTCCAAACCCTCGAGTCCCAATCCTCAAATCCTTCTTCTTCTATACCCCAAGACCCCTGTTCATCAAACCCTCCATCTCAGAAACCACAAGACCCTTCTTCTTCTTCGTGTCGGGTACCAAAGGACCCCTTTTCTTCGTCGAATTTACCGACCCAGATAGCAGAAGACCCGTCTTCGTTATCGTTGACATTGGCCCGGATAACGGAAGACATCAAAACACCAACCCAGATAACAAAGGACCCACCTTCTTCATCAATTTCGTCGACCCAGATGGTAAAGGACCCTTCTTCATCAAACCCTCCGACCCGGAACACGGTTGAGCTTGGTACGAGTCTTCAGTCGGATTCAGTTCCTCCTCGGCCAGAGTTGGTGGCATTTTGTGAGCGAATGGATGCAATGGGGTTGAGAAAGTATATGAATGAGACCTTGGATAACCGAAACACCATCCGGGCCGAGCTCCTGGGAGCTATACGGTATGCCAAGGACCCTGCTGCGATGGTTTTAGATGCAGTAGACGACTTTTATAGTGAGAACGGGCGGGATAAGGGTGATAAGGACCCGGAATTGTTTGCCGTGAGGAGAAGTGGTGTGCTGTTATTGGAAGTGTTAATGGGGGTTTCGCCGGATGTAGGATTAGAAGTGAGAGAGAGAGCCAAGAAGTTGGCGTTGGCTTGGAAAGGGAAGGTGAGTATGGATGGTGAAAACCCCTTTGAGGCGTTGGGATTCTTGCATTTGGTGGCAGCTTATGGACTGCAGTCTGAATTCAAGATGGATGAGCTTGTTGATCATTTTGTTATCATTGCGCGGTATAGGCAAGCTATCGAATTGTGCCAGAAAATTGGTTTGGGAGATAAGATTGCAGGTAGAGTTCTCTGTTAGTGGAAACATTCAAGTTGACTTTTTATTTAATTTATGTTCGATGTTAATACATAAGTTATGGTGTTATCAAATGTTCATAGTCAGAGCTAATGAATTGTATTTGGTGTATCTTTCAATTTAGCATTATCAAATTGCGGTGCTTTGATGTTTCAGTCAGAGAGTTCGTAATGGATACTGAGGGCAGTTTATATATAATGGCAAACCACTAAGTTTTGGGATCTTTAGCCTCTATGAATAAGCTGTAGGAGAAGGCTGTGTAAGAAGTATGAAGAGAGAGTAGAGCTTGTATGGTCTTACCACTTAGAAGGCTTAATGGAACTTTATACACATGAGGTGAAAAAAAAATGTGCTGGGGAGAGCTACAGATCCAGTTATTTTTCTCAATATGTAAACACTTCACATATTTTTTATGTTGGGGAGGAGTGGCACGCAATGCTTAGCATCATACTTTCCGTTGAGGGCATTGTATGGCAGGATTGTTGTTTGCCTTTTGGATGGACCTATTTAACTGCCCAATTGCACAGTTTTTGGTTGTTCTGCTTAGGGTAGATTCTGATTTTAACTGTAAAATGTTATGCTCGCAGATCTCATTCAGAAACTTGTGAGTAAGGGAAAACATCTTTTGGCTGTCAAATTCATTTCTGAATTTGATCTGACTGATAAGTTCCCACCAGTTCCCCTCTTGAAGTCCTATTTGAAAGAGTCTAAGAAGCTCGCTAAGAAAGTTTGTAAGGATGGAAATAACTCCCGCAAGTCAATGGTAATTTCACTTTCTCTTATATGTTACCTAATTTCTCTTAAAATCTAATAGTTCATCTGCGGCATACTATTCATTAAGTTTCTTTGTAGAATGAGGCCACAGCCAAAGAAACCGGTGCTTTGAAATCAGTAATCAAAGTTATTGAAGACCTCAAGCTCGAATCTGAGTATCCACCGGCTGTTCTTCAAAAGCGACTTGAGCAGCTGGAGAAGGAGAAAGCAAACAGAAAACGCCATGCAGAAGCTCCTGCTGTCAAGCCTCAACAACATAAACAGCAGACAGCAAAGCAGCAAAAACTGAAGCAGCAGCATTATGGAAACAAGCATCCTCGAATGACTGCTCCAGTTGGCTCTGCAGCAGTCTCAAATAGTGTCAATGCAGCAGGTTTGTTGCCAGCCTATGCCTTGTCAGGCACTGCTCCTCCAATTCCCCCTTATGCGGGTTCATCAGCTGGGCTGTATGGTTTTGCAGGAGGCCAGATGGGTTTTCCTGGGAACCCGGGCCCTGCTAGTAACCATTTATACTCATCCGACCATTATGTGCCGTCAGGCTATTATAACAGGCAACCTGCCTATGGTGGATATGGTGCACCCCCTGAGTACCATCCTCCATCTCACTATCCTCAGTAGTGCTTGCTACCCTTTGTTCTGTGATAGTATACTTTTGGATGGTGTGATGCCTTTTGCATTTTTTTTACAATGCTGGTTATCAAAAAAGCAAAGTCTGCTTTTTTGTTCACCATAATTGTAGTTCAGCAACAAGACTTGGTAATTAAGATCAGTGGTTGCATGTATGGCGTCACATGTCTAATTACTTGAACAAACTTTTTTGCTTCCGAGTAGTTTGCGTCATCCATTAAATTAATTTTTTTTTTCTGGGTGTTTAATAAACTAATCAGCCTGAAAGTAGAATAGCTTATTTTTATATCATTTTTAAGCACTAATTCTTGTGAACAGTCTACTTTTAGGACCTTTTCATCGATTTTCTTTCCAGGGAGCATTTTTCCTAAAAAGGGAAAGACATCCTCATGTTTTTACCTGTTTTAGGGTTCTACTCCTTGTGCTGCCATTTCACAGGGACAACAGAGGTACTCTGCCTTTCACCGAAGGAACTTGAGGTGCATTCCCTTCTTCTGTCTCAGAAAGAGGTGATGATTTTTACCTATATTGAATAGGAACTTAACGTTGGTTTTAGGTTGATCATTGTGATCAACAAATCGTTGCAGAGCAAGTAGTGTTGGTGAACAAGTAATCGTCTTTTTTCTTGTCTTTGGTTTTAAGAAATAGGAAGTCTTTTTTCATTAAGTTTGCTTGAAGGGACTTGTTTTGTCCCCATCTTGACCTCTTTGGTAGTTTGCAAAACTTTAGCTCCTCTTCGATAGTAGATGCTGCTCATTGAAAGCATAAATCCTCCTGTATGCCTAAAAAATGGGGCTGTCTTCTGTTTCTAATGTTTGAGTAGAAGGGAAGTGTTTGGTTGCCCAATTAAGTATTCATCTTTGTGTGACACAAGGACAACTTCTGGATTGCCTCTTTAAAACTATATATTCTTACGAACCAATTCATTGAAGTCAATTTAACTACCTGACAGGGTTGAGTTATTCAACCCTCTAAGGTCTTGTATCGGCCTAATTTAATGACTAATGAAATGAAGTTGAAACCTTAATCTCCATTAATTGACTCTATTGATTTTACTCATATCTTTTAGATATGCTATCATTAGTCGAACTTACAGGTGATTCTTAATCGTTTTTTTGAAAGTAAGGGAAAAAAGAAACTTAAATCATGTCTATGAGCTCAACTAATGTTTAGTAGACCACATAACGATTGCCAGTGCGTGTGAGAGAGAAAATCATTCTCCCCTTTTCTAACTTTGGTGGAAAAAAAGACCATATAACGATTGTCTTATCTAAATGAAGTTTTAAATTCAATGTAAAATATGGGTGTTAGCAAATCAACATGTGAAAAAAGTCTTGTAGCATGTTCAATAATTATTGCTTGTTAGCAAATCAAAAGAAAATTAAAATCATTAAGCCTTGACTATTGAGAACTCATTGAGAACATAAATCATTAGTCTCTTTATAGATGGTTCAATTTTCCTAGCTTCACTCTTTGCTTTTAAATTTTCCATTTCTTTGACGATTAGGGATATGAAAATCAACTAACTCATATATATGAGGTTGGTTACATAAATAAAATCACACTTAAATTTTGGAAGACGGTAAGTTTTTCTAAATTTGGGGTGTATAATGTAGTTAGGCTATTCTTTTTTGGTTCGTTCTTCTTCTGCTCGGTCAGTTATGGTACAAACACGCATATAAGGAATAAACGTAGCATAGTGATCCATAGAAATGCATTATTTTTGTTACAATATAATTTACTTCAACGGTTGGAAGCACAAGGACAACTTCTGGATTGCTGATGAACTTCTAGGTTTTTGACAATGTAAATTGTGAGATAATCGAAATAAATACTGTGTAATTATAAATTTAGGCTACCAACTCTGGTGAACCTTATTTCATTATTTGAGGTTTTTCATGTAATTTTATAATATGGAATAAATAGTATGTGTTGTTGGTTGTAAAATAACTTATTTCTACAAAAAATAAAATTAATAAACTTGTTTATTTTAAAAAGAAAATTACACTTAAATTTTGGAAGACGGTAAGTTTTTCTAAATTTGGGGTGTATAATGTAGTTAGGCTATTCTTTTTTGGTTCGTTCTTCTTCTGCTCGGTCAGTTATGGTACAAACACGCATATAAGGAATAAACGTAGCATCGTGATCCATAGAAATGCATTATTTTTGTTACAATATAATTTACTTCAACGGTTGGAAGCACAAGGACAACTTCTGGATTGCCTCTTTAAAACTATATATTCTTACGAACCAATTCATTGAAGTCAATTTAACTACCTGACAGGGTTGAGTTATTCAACCCTCTAAGGTCTTGTATCGGCCTAATTTAATGACTAATGAAATGAAGTTGAAACCTTAATCTCCATTAATTGACTCTATTGATTTTACTCATATCTTTTAGATATGCTATCATTAGTCGAACTTACAGGTGATTCTTAATCGTTTTTTTGAAAGTAAGGGAAAAAAGAAACTTAAATCATGTCTTTGAGCTCAACTAATGTTTAGTAGACCACATAACGATTGCCAGTGCGTGTGAGAGAGAAAATCATTCTCCCCTTTTCTAACTTTGGTGGAAAAAAAGATCATATAACTATTGTCTTATCTAAATGAAGTTTTAAATTCAATGTAAAATATGGGTGTTAGCAAATCAACATGTGAAAAAAGTCTTGTAGCATGTTCAATAATTATTGCTTGTTAGCAAATCAAAAGAAAATTAAAATCATTAAGCCTTGACTATTGAGAACTCATTGAGAACATAAATCATTAGTCTCTTTATAGATGGTTCAATTTTCCTAGCTTCACTCTTTGCTTTTAAATTTTCCATTTCTTTGACGATTAGGGATATGAAAATCAACTAACTCATATATATGAGGTTGGTTACATAAATTCTCAACTATTAAATCTGATGAGAGTATCTTTGCATTTTTATTCTTTTTCTGTAGTAGTCTTGACTGAAATCAATGCTGGCACTAAAAATACAATTTGAGTAGATAAATCAAAAGTGGTTCCAAGTTGTGATGAGCCTCTTGATAAGGTTTCCTTAATAGGCTCACGAAGTCAAAACTTGGAGACACTTCATTTATTCCAATTCAATGCAATCTTGACATTGAATAGTTATAATTCACAAGTCAAATTGTGATGAGACATAATTCTACAAATACTTTAGTTTAGCAACTTTCCGGGACATTTTCAAATAAGTATTTAAGTTAATGATTGGTTACATACTTCTAATTTCGACTGTTGCATTATATCTAAAAGACTACCAACACATTTAATGAATATAATTCAACGGCCAAAAATAGGAGTATGTAACCAATACTTAATATAAAATACTTATTGAAGAATCTGGTGTAACTTTCTTATGAATGTTTTAGTTAAGTTTAAATTTAATTTTTATGACTATAAAGATCTTGTTAATAAACTTGTTTATTTTAAAAAGAAAATTACACTTAAATTTTGGAAGACGGTAAGTTTTTCTAAATTTGGGGTGTATAATGTAGTTAGGCTATTCTTTTTTGGTTCGTTCTTCTTCTGCTCGGTCAGTTATGATACAAACACACATATAAGGAATAAACGTAGCATCGTGATCCATAGAAGTGCATTATTTTTGTTACAATATAATTTACTTCAACGGTTGGAAGCACAAGGACAACTTCTGGATTGCCTCTTTAAAACTATATATTCTTACGAACCAATTCATTGAAGTCAATTTAACTACCTGACAGGGTTGAGTTATTCAACCCTCTAAGGTCTTGTATCGGCCTAATTTAATGACTAATGAAATGTAGTTGAAACCTTAATCTCCATTAATTGACTCTGTTGATTTTACTCGTATCTTTTAGATATGCTATCATTAGTCGAACTTACAGTGACTCTTAATCATTATTTAGAAAGTAGGGGAAAAAGAAACTTAAATCATGTCTATGAGCTCAACTAATGTTTAGTAGACCACATAACGATTGCCAGTGCGTGTGAGAGAGAAAATCATTCTCCCCTTTTCTAACTTTGGTGGAAAAAAAGACCATATAACGATTGTCTTATCTAAATGAAGTTTTAAATTCAATGTAAAATATGGGTGTTAGCAAATCAACATGTGAAAAAAGTCTTGTAGCATGTTCAATAATTATTGCTTGTTAGCAAATCAAAAGAAAATTAAAATCATTAAGCCTTGACTATTGAGAACTCATTGAGAACATAAATCATTAGTCTCTTTATAGATGGTTCAATTTTCCAATTTTCCATTTCTTTGACGATTAGGGATATGAAAATCAACTAACTCATAAATATGAGGTTGGTTACATAAATTCTCACCTATTAAATCTGATGAGAGTATCTTTGCATTTTTATTCTTTTTCTATAGTAGTCTTGACTGAAATCAATGCCGGCACTAAAAATACAATTTGAGTAGATAAATCAAAAGTGGTTCCAAGTTGTGATGAGCCTCTTGATAAGGTTTCTTAATAGGCTCACGAAGTCAAAACTTGGAGACACTTCATTTATTCCAATTCAATGCAATCTTGACATTGAATAGTTAAAATTCACAAGTCAAGTTGTGATGAGACATAATTCTACAAATACTTTAGTTTAGTAACTTTTCGGGATATTTTCAAATCTATATATATAAAGCAAAAGGCAGAGAATGGTGAAACATTCAAAATACCAGAAAATGCTCTTGGTTAATACAAACATTAAAAATTGAAATTATTAATTAAATGAGGATAATATGGTAAATTCACACTTTTTCATATTTTAAAAAATTAAAATTAAAAGAAAAATCGGATAATGAATCCTATTTTTATGGAAAACAACTACCCATTATCTTTTTTAATTCTAAAATAAAATTTAATTTAAAAAAAAAAAAGCCTCTCGCAGGCGCAGAAGCGCGTGCGAAAAGGCTAGTAAGTATTTAAGTTAAGAATTGGTTACATACTTCTAATCTCGGCTGTTGGATTGTATCTAAAAGACTACCAACATATTTAATGAATAGAATTCAACAGCTACAATTAAAAGTATGTAACCAATTCTTAATATAAGATACTTATTGAAGAATCTCGTGTAACTTTCCTATGAATGTTTTAGTTAAGTTTAAATTTAATTTGTATGACTTTGAGATCTTGCAAATATTATTTTTAACCATGAGAAATGGGGACTCAACCTCAGTCTCTGAGTGGCTCAGTCCGCAGATGAAACTCAGATCCATTGCCACAAGTCAACCCACGTCTCTCTCTGACGACAAAACCTTCCAAAACACAACAGACACCCCCACAGATTACCATTCTGCCCTTCCCTCATCTTCCCCTGTTCTGAACAAAAACGAACCCACTCTCTCTCCTTTTCCCTTTGACAGTTTTTTGACTCGCCCCTCACCCAAACCAACCGGCTTTCAATGGACGCGACCACACTCGACCACCCATCTGGACCCTCCGATGACTTCGATCCGGGTCTAACCGGCTTCAATTCCGGGTCTGACCCGACCCTTTTTTCTTCTACTGGTGGTGGTGGTGGGGCCAAGTACAAGCTCATGTCCCCGGCCAAGCTTCCGATCTCGAGGTCCCCCTGCCTCACTATCCCTCCTGGCCTCAGTCCGACGTCATTTCTCGAGTCCCCCGTCCTCCTCTCCAACATGAAGGTCTGCTTCGACGTCGTTTTGTTTCGATCCTTGTTCTATTTTCTTTTGTTGATTTTTATTTTCTTTTTTGCTGCTGAGGAAAAGCAAATGCTCTTTTTGAATCTTATGCTGTGTTTGGCTTGCTCAGTGAAGTGTGGGAAGTGGGAACATACAACAAAAATAAACATGATCATCTAATTTTTATTTTGAAGTTTTTTTTTTTGGGTTTGAATTAAATGTAAGGCTCTGTTTGGTTGCTGAGAAAAGGAAATGTTTGTAATTGGAGTGTTGAAGTTATTCTACTGCTCTGAGCAACTGAGATTGACTTTGCAGTGAAAAGTTTTAATTTTGAACTTTTCTCAGGCATTTTCTCGGTGACCAAACATGGGGTATATAGGGAACTGGGTCTGACGGCCTGAGATTTTGCCCCGTGGTATATGCTGTAGGAGGGAATTTTGTGGACTTAAAATATTGATGTGATGTTGATGATGAGTGAGCTAAAAAGATGCTCCTCCTTTCAGCCAAATTCGAAAATTCTGTTTACAATTTCCATTTGTTTTGTGGCATAACAGTGAATTTAATCAAATGGGTTTGCTGCGAATGTTTTATTTCTTTTTATTTTTCAATAAACCAGTGGGATTTTGTATGTGGGTGCTTAGGATGGGACCCGAAGGTTCTGATGCTTTGTTGCTGTTTAAGAGTAATGTAATGCTAGTATTGGCCTATTGGGTCTTTTCTCTTTATGCCTGTATGGATTGTTCGAAAGCAATTGCTTTGGGAATATGGGGCTTTCACTTACAACTCTTTGAACTTTGTTGTTCTTTATTACTATCGACTGTGTTGTTTTTTCACATAATGAATCTTTCTTCTCTTCTTTTTGCTTTGGTGGTGGGTTTTAGCCTTTTTGTTTGTCTTTGTTTAACGGTGGCAGTGGATGCAAGTACGACAAAAACGTTTACATTTGTGTATGTAGAATAAGGAATAAATGCATCAGCAGGGAAGGAATAGGAAGGCTAGAAAGTTTGTGGGTCAAGGTGTTGATATAAGTCGTCATTGGCATGTGTTTTATGGAGGATATGACCTTCATTGTGCTGATTGTGATTAGAGATGATTGTTCTTGTTCAAAGCAGTTTGCAATAACTTCAGTTATGTGGGTAATCCATATAAATATATTGCTCTTCCAATCTTTAGTGGATTTACTTAAGAAAATTTATCTTTTATTTACTAGTATTTGTTTCATTTGCATCGGTAATGAAGGAACTTGTTAGAGTTATTTTGGTAGTCTAGGATGGATGGACAAATTACATCTCTGTTAAGTGATGCCAATCAGAAGGATGCCTGAGTAGTTGTCAGAGTTTCTTGTTATTGAACAGATATGTAACAGTATGTTTAAGTACTGCCACATTTAAAGGGCTTGGAAATTGTTCTGAATCTTCTTGGCCATCTCTCTCTTGTTCTTTCTCGAAATTTTCTTTTTTCTGTACATGCCCCTTCAGTCCATCAAAAGTCTTCTGGATCAGGAATTCCTGAATGAAAATATATTGTTTCTGGTCTTGCAGGCAGAACCTTCCCCAACTACTGGGTCCTTTTTGAAGCCTCAAATGGTGTACGGTTCTCTGAGTTCTACTACATATTCAGCAACCACAATGTGCTCTGATTTCGATACCTTTGATGAAAGAAATTCTGGAAGTTTCGAGTTTAAGCCCCATGCTGGATCAAATATGGTAATTTCTTTATCAATTGTTGGTCATTTATCCGTTTATTAGTTGCATCTATGAGGACTACGTTTTATTTATGTAGTGAAAGATACTGATTAAATGGTGGCCTTGATCCAAAGTTTGGCTGATTGGTCTTTGGCCTATTTTGTGCACTAACTTAAACTTGTAATATCGGTGGATGTCTACTTAATGCCTCAAAATCTTTTTAAGTCCTTGTTCTAAAGCTTAACTAATTTGCTACGGTATTGCTTCCATACTTCCTCTGTGTCTCAAGCGCTATATGATGAGTACTGGATTGGTTTTCTTGTGTCAACTAATTCTTTATTAAGTTATCTACAATTGTTTTCTGAAAATGCTTTATAAAGAACCAATGTTTTCTAAGGAAACTGGAAGAAGAATTGAAACAAAAGGTGGTAGATGAATCTCTTTGTCGAGATGGACTGTCATATTTCTTTTTGAATTATAGAACAATGATATATCTTGATTTGAGTTCATTATATATCTGAAAGTGTGTCAAAGTCGTTGTAAAGTACTGGTTGCCTAATGCTTCACATTTATTCAAGGTTACTACAGATTATAACCACCAGAGAAATGACCAGTTAGTCCAAGGTCAAGCTCAGCCTCAATCACTCGTGTCTCCACCTTTGGTTAAAAGTGAGATGGCGGTCTCCTCAAATGAATTGAGTTTGTCAGCACCTGTTCACATGGTCACTTCAGGAGCTAGTGCACCTGCTGAAGGTGATTCAGATGACTTAAGTCAGAGGGGACATCCAAATCCTGGGGTCCAAACATCACAGTTTGATCATAAAGGAAGTGGGCCTTCAGTCATATCTTCTGATGATGGGTATAACTGGAGAAAATATGGACAAAAACACGTTAAAGGAAGTGAATTTCCTCGCAGTTATTATAAATGTACCCATCCTAATTGTGAAGTGAAGAAGCTGTTTGAGCGATCTCACGATGGACAGATAACAGAGATTATCTACAAGGGTACACATGATCATCCTAAGCCTCAACCTAGTCGACGATATAATACTGGTGCTATGATGCCTATCCAGGAAGAAAGATCTGAAAAGGCTTCCTCTTTGATCGGCCGTGATGGTAAGCATCAGAGTATTTTTCTTTAGCTGTTTTATGAATATATGGGCAATAATCTTTTATCGGTAGATATCTACTAATAATCTTGTTCCTTTCTAACTGTAGACAAGCCATCCAGCATATATGGGCAAATGTCGAGTACTAATGAGCCAAATAGTACTCCTGAGCGATCTCCTGTCACAGGAAATGATGATAGTGTAGAAGGCACAGGTTCACTATCTAATAGGATGGCCGAGGAGATTGATGATGATGACCCATTCTCAAAAAGGAGGTATAGAGATTCAAGAAATGCTTATGTTTTTCCTGTGTTGTTCATGTTCCCTAACTAAGTGTCAAACTTGTTAAGCAGGAGGATGGATGTTGGTGGGGTTGATGTCACACCAGTTGTTAAACCTATCCGGGAACCACGAGTTGTTGTTCAGACTCTGAGTGAGGTTGATATATTGGATGATGGATATCGCTGGCGGAAATATGGTCAGAAAGTGGTGAGGGGAAATCCTAATCCAAGGTATAGTTTATCATCAGGCCGACGGTTTTCAACAATAATTTTGACTCATTTCATCTGTTTCAACATGTAGCTTTAGTGCTTGTTTGATAACTTAGCGAATGCTCATAAAATTGCCGGGCGTTCTTCTCTGACCATTAATGGAATTTGATAACTTTCTGATACTCATACAAAAGTCGGGTTTTCTTCTCTGACGGTTAGTGGATTATTCTGAAAAGTATTGAGCTAATGATAACATTTATTCAAACAATTAAATCCCAATCTCTCTGCAATGGAACACAGTATTGTAAGGACGGACCTTGGTAGTTCACTCTCCCACCCTCTGGCCGTTTCACACTCAAGGAATAAATACAGATATTCTTAAATCCAGTATAAGAACTTAGTCTGACAGTTGATAGCTGTGGTTTGAAAAATTGTCTTTTGAATTTGAACTTTTAGCCTTCCATTCTTTTTCCTTTTTTTTTTTCCTCTTTCTTTAAGTGACTGTTTGCATCAAAATTGAGTTTTAGTGTAGGTAATAGTGCGCAATTCTTTGTTGCTACTGTTGCAATTCTTCTCATTTAGTTTAACAGGAACTTTTCATTATCTCCCTTAGCCACTTTCCCATTTTCATGTAAGAAAATAGAGGGCTGTGCAGACCCCGCTTATTCATAAAGGACTCCTGAGAAGTGGCACCTTCAGCACAGATGGTTGGGGTATTTGGAAAATTGCTAATTTCGCCTGATGTTTTACCCCAGTAATTGCATTAAACGTCAAACTTAATGCACAAACAAGGAACAAAAGAATAAATTATATATGTATTCTAGATCTCTTTCTGTAATTGAACCGACCTATAAATTATTTACCTTAGAATGTAACCTCATTATTTAGGATTGTGTTGGGTTAGAGATAAACCTGCATCATGCTTGTGTAGTGTGTTTGGTTATATTATATGTAAATGTACCCTGATAACTTTATAATTACAATGTTGCTTCTGAATAACTAGGAAGTAGTTCTATTACGTGTATCTCCCATATGTGCGTGTACCCTCTTCATCGAGTGGCTAATATTTGGCTCTAGTCTTTTTTTAACTGCTACTTTTTTTCCAACTGGTTTATGGGGTTTCTCATCGTTCTCACATGCTATGCAGGAGCTATTACAAGTGCACCAATGCTGGATGCCCTGTTAGAAAACATGTGGAGAGGGCATCCCATGATCCAAAGGCAGTTATAACTACATATGAGGGGAAACATAACCATGATGTCCCAACTGCAAGGAATAGTAGCCATGACACTTCAGGATCAACAACTGTGAATGTCCCATCGAGGATTAGATCAGAAGAAAGTGACACCATAAGCCTCGATCTTGGTGTTGGAATCAACTCTGCTGCTGAAAATAGATCCAATGAGCACCTGCAACTGCACTCTGAACAAGTGGAACGCCAATCTCACACTAGTTCCAATTTTAAGGCCATTCAAACTACCCCTGTTTCAACATACTATGGTGTTTTAAATAGTGGCATGAATCAGTACGGATCTAGAGAAAATCCAAGTGAATCACGTAGCATCGAGATTCCACCTTTAAATCATTCCTCTTATGCATATCCACAGAACATGGGAAGAGTACTAACAGGTCCATAGAATTGCTTAAGATGAAGCCAACAGAAATAAGCTACTTTTTCCCTTCTTTTGGCCACGGGTGAAGGTCAAAGGGGCATCTCAATTTGAAAGAAAGAAACAAAAGGTATTCTTCTTCTTTCCCTATTTCAAAGATGTGGTATAGGTGCCTGGTGCAAAATTCCTTCTCTGTCCGATTAATGTATGTGCAACATTTACTTGTCAGGGAATACTATGTACAAATATGAATTAATACTGATACTATATTCAGAGTCATTGACCGCATGTGTTGTAATTCGATCAAATGCTTAAATTTTACAGTATTTATAAGAAAGTTTTGTTTCTCTACTTGGCCTGTGTGATGAGCTTATTGAGCTCCTGAGTCTTAAATTTGCTTGGCATTGTGAACCCTATTGCTAAAGCTTGAGCAATGTAGATGCTGGGGCATTGTTCATTTGCGTCTGACGATTGCGATACTGTTGCTGCAATAAAACGACGAGATAAAAGATAAATTGTACTCATGCCTGTCATTGTAGAATGATCCCAATGGGAAGATCAATGCTGACCCTGTGAACTGCGGGGTTTCGCATCCTGCGGTACGGAGGGGGTTTGAGCTTTAATTGTTCCATTCTCCAGGAGAGCTGGACAAAAGGTTCTCTATAGGCCTTTCAATGTGGGATAAAAAATTTGCAGCTACTTGTTTTGGAGCCTGCGAAGTAACTTGGTAATTCAACCGCCACACAGAAGTAGGTTTTTCACTTCCTCATACATTTAGACTAGATGGAAACTATTAATTGACCAAGGCAATAAATCACATGGATCAAAATCTGTGAGGTAAATGTTCTGGACCCTAAACAGAAAAGAAAGAAAGAACAGAGTGAAAAGTAAGAAGTTTACCAAAACAGTGAACACAGCCAATGGGTTCCCACCCTTCCCCGTTACCCCATGGCACCCCCGTTCGAACTCCAATGTAACAAAAAAAAAACGGAAAAAAAGAAAAAAAGAAAAATCATTACAGATGAAGCCAGAAGATAGATTGTGGAGATGAGAATTATTTGTAGTTTTGTTCTGGTGGCCCGTTGTAAAACTTACCGACCCTGGCAGGCATGGCAGCATTTTAACTTGCTCTTTAAATGCATTTGTATTTGTAAAATAGGATACAAAATTCCTTAAATACATAATTTGTCTTTTTGCTTGGTGGATAATGTCACCATGCAGTCTTGCAGCCACGTTGTGGCCCAAAACTCCACTCCTGAAGGCCCCTCCAAGAGCCCCTTCAAAGTACAGAAGTAATTTGTTTTAGCCATGCTCAGTCCAAGTTAATTATCTTGCAAAAAAAAGAAAAAAAGATTTAGTATTTTGCTCTTTCTTCTTAAGGACTTGTTTTATCTTAATCATTAATTTATATTTATTTATGAATATGTCATTCAGTATTTTGTTTTGGTATAATATCCATTTCAGCATGGCCCGTGCTCGACTTTTGAATGCCTGGGGTGAAAATTAAAATGTTCTCTGTAGATACTTGTTTGACATGAAAATAAAGTAGTAAATTTTTATTGTATATGCATTTTTCCGGCTTCAAAATAGTATGGATGTAGATGTGTAATATAGAATGTTTAATTGGAGCTTAAAGCCGTACACCAGAGCATGTTTGTATTGATAAGAAATATTTTGGGAGAAGAAAGAATAAGAGGGAGACAATGTGTGTGAAGAGAAAGAAAAAAAGAAAAAGAAGAAATGTTTTTTTGGTAGATTAGTGAGAAAAACTTGTTAGTGGCTTATGGAAAAGAGTTGTTTTAAATGTATTACATCTAGTTATTTCGATTACATTCCACTTAATGTGGATTTTGTTTTTGTAGCAACTTTAGTCTTGTCGTCAAATCCAAATTCTTTCATTCCTTCCATTCAAACGGAGCCATAAAAGAAGTGACCTATTTCAAAAGAAGGAAAAAATAAAAAACTATCAGTTTTATTCTATTTTAATTTTTACCGCGCTTACCGTGTCTCCAGTCCTGCCTCCTGTTAATGAAAAAAGGCAGTAACAAGTCGCATATTCTTTTATACATCAGCAACCGTATCAGTATAAGGTATAGTTATGGGTGCATTTGTTTGATTTGAACTTAGAAAGATCTGCAACTTTGCGAAGATAAAATACTGCACCAGTACGAGTTAACTAGAATCACACAAACACACTCTCACCCAGTCACTCGGTCAATCAAACAGAGATGCATGCTTTGTGGGTGTCTTTGAAGGACAATGTGAGGTGTAATGGGAACAAGGTGGCAGATGTAGTTGGCCGGGCATCTGAAATACGTAACAGAAGAAACAGCAGTTCTGGAAAGGCAAATTCTGGTGGTGAAATTGTTCATGGCAAAGAGACTCCGGCCCGAGAATTGATGCACCGCCGGGGAAGCTACACACAAGCACAGCTATATGGTAAGTCTCAAAGCTTTGCTCTGGTTTTGCTTTATATTATCAATGACAAAGATCTTTAAGGATTTTGAATGAAGTTTTCACCAGTAGTCAACTGCTGCATAATATCGTTGCAGCAGCAGCCATGCAAGAGTCCATAGAGTGAGGTTTTAGATGGAGACAGATGTTGTTTATAATTGACATGAAACCTCGTTAAGCAAGGTACAACACGTAATCAAGTAGCTTTTCATCTCCATTTTAAGCTCCACTTGTTAGACAACCGCTAGACCCCATAAGCTTAACGTGTTAGGTAACGACTAAAAATATATGACAAGCAAAGCAAACACCATTATCATATTTTACAGTGTTTGCTTTATTATTCTGGAATTATTCATGTAGATGGAATGAAATCCTATATAGATACTATAAACCTAGGACTATCTTCCAATGCTTGGAATTACTGTTGCTAAAGGTACATGTCCTTCTTGTCTTAATTCTTTAATCAGAGCTAGACATTGGAGACCCATCAAGGAACGTCATTGAGATGATTGTCCGAAGAGCATCGGTAAATCCATCAGAGCCATCAAACAGGATTAAAAGGGTCCTGAGGGTGCATAACTCCATAGAAACGCTTGAAAGGTTTGAGAAGTACAGAGAGATGGTAAAGAAGATGGCCAAAGAGAGATATATGAGGCATCCAAGAAGCACAGTAGATGGAAACGAGCTGTTGAGGTTCTATGGCACAACGGTAGCCTGCTGCAGTGGCGAGTTGAAGCGAGTCTCTGAGCTTTGTAAGGCTCCAAATTGTCAAGTTTGCAGGATAATTCAATCAAACTTTTACACAGAATATAGCCTGAGCAATGAGATTCAACTGAGTACAAGTAGCGAAAAATTCGGTGAAAATAGCATTACCATCACAAGGAGGAACAAGATAAAAAGGGCTGTAATAGTTTGCAGGACAATTGCAGGGAGCATGGTTAATATGACAGACAAGGAATATGAAGAGTCTGATTCAATTGGAAGCCAAAAGCTGCTTTCCACTTCAGAATATTTGATAGTGAGGAATCCCTCTGCTGTACTTCCCTGTTTTGTCATAGTTTTCACCTGATATGTATTTGCTTGTAAGTTGGAAGCACAGCTCTTATTTCCATCAGTAGGCATTATGTAGCACAGAAAAGTTTATCAAGTTTAGCTTACCAGATTTGTATTGAACTTCCATCAAGATTTTTAATTAGTTTTATGAGGGATTTTGATATTGAAGGTCTAAAGATGTATATGGAAAAGGTCCACGTATTATTGATGAAGCATAATCTTCTAACATAGTAAAACTATCACCCTACAAAAGATATCTTATCCAACCAAGAAAAAGAAAAAGAAAAAACAAGAATGCAAATGAGAGCAGAAGACCACTTCGGGAAGAGGTTCCACCTCAAGGTTCCATATACAAGACCAAAAGACACAAATGTTCATGTTTTTTTATTTTTTTTTAATTTTTTTAATTTTATATAAAATACAAGTGATAGTCTAAACTATAAAGGGGAGGGGGGTTTTCTCAAGGTGTCATGAAGATTCGAACATGAGTCCACTGATCTGCAAGTTAAGGCCCTTTTTCACTGTGAATAAGGTGAAAAACCAACCATAATTAAAAATAAAATAAAAAATTTGCAGCTCAGTGTCTGAGTGAACCGGGGAAGGATAGGGGCTGTGAAGCAACTTGCAAGTTGCAGCTGCTTGTTTTGGAGCTTGTGAAGCAACTTGGTAATCTAACTACCACACAGAAATAGGTTTTTCATGTGAAGCAACATGCAGGCTGCATAGAAACAATCAAAATGTCCGTTTAGGTCAATTATATGGACCCAACATACATACAAAAGAATAACGAAATACAAACAGAGCAAAAAAGTAAGAATATACCAAAACTAGCTGAAAAATCGTTGCACAAGAAACCAGGAGATGGCTCTTGACAATTGAATTATTTTTTGGCTTTGTAGTGAAAAAAGGGACGTTGGGCAACCGAGTTTTTGGCTCCTTTAAAGCACTGGCCGGCAGCATCCAGATTTGGTCTTTCATGTAAGATACAACATTCCTTAATTCACACATTTGTCTTTTGTTTAGTGGACAATGGACAAAGTAGCAGCATGCGGCCACGTTTGTGGCCTAAAACTCCACTGCTATATTTCATTAGTGCAAGTTAATTTTAAAGCAAAACAAGACACAATGCTGTTTGGATTCCAAGATCCTGCTTTGGGAAAATAAAGTATTTTAAGAATTTAAGAAAATACGGTGTGTAAGTGGACAAAAGAGAAATGGGAAAATCAGCACTCATTATTATATTTAATTTTATATTAAGTAGAACAACATAGGCTTTTCTACAAGCGGCTTATAGTTCAAGTAGTTAAGAGTATTTATCTTTGCAAGCAAGGTTTTAGCTTCAATTTTTCCCCTCACCCGTTATCGCTTGTATAAAAAAAAGGGCTTGTTTTTTTTTTTTTTTTTTTTTTTTTTTTTTTTTTTTTTTTTTTTGGTTTAAGTTTTTTT
This sequence comes from Prunus avium, assembly GCF_002207925.1. The sequence goes on along the minus strand of NW_018921749.1, from coordinate 208,924 downwards.
TTTTTTTTTTTTTTTTTTTTTTTTTTTTTTTAATTTTTTTTTTTTTTTTTTTTTTTTTTTTTTTTTTTTTTTTTTTTTTTTTTTTTTCTCAAAATTGATTCAGGTCCACAGTTCTCAGTATGTGTATAAATTATAAATGTGACTAACAATGACAGGATGGTACAAGGTATACTGATGGGTTATTTTGTTCGTATTCAAACTAAAAAAATCTGCAACTGGGGAAGGATAAAATAGTGCAACACGCTCTCGCTCAGTCACACAGAAATAATGCATGCAATGTGGGTATCGTTGAAGGAGAATGCGAAGTGTACTGGAAACAAGGTGGCAGATTGGCCAGCCAGCTGAAAGATGTAACAAAAGAAGCAACACAACTTTAGGAAAGGCAAAATTTGATAGTAAACCTCCTGCACTACTTGTTCATGGCAGAGAGATTCCGACTCTGGAACCGGAATACCAGAGAAGCTACACATTACAGCTATATGGTAAATAAATGTTTTGCTCTCATTTTGATTTATATGTATGTATTTCGGTACCATATTCAAATTTCTAGAGCTTTTGAATTTAGTTTTGAACACTAGTCAACTTCTGCATGCACTTCAGAAGGTTAAATTTTTGAAATCTTTCAAGTTATGGACATGCTGAAGTATTTGGAGGCCTTCAGCTACATATGACTGAAGTACTATCTAGATTAGATAGCTATACACCTACGACTATGTATTTGCAAATGCTTGGAATTAGTCTAAGGTACAATTTCTTGTTGTCTTTAATCAGATCTGGACATTGGAAACCTGTCAAGGAACATCCTTGAGATGATTGTCCAAGGAGCAGTTAAGAATCCTTCAAAACAATAAAATAGGATCAAAAGCGTCGTGCGGGTGAGGAACTCCATGGAAGTGGCTCGTATGTTGCAATGGAGAATCGAAGCGAATCTCTGAGCTTTGTAAGGGTCAGACTTGTCAAGTTTGCAGGATAATTCAATCAAACTTTGATACAGAATATAGACTGAAGAAAGAGATTCAATTTAGTACAAATAGCAAGGAATTCGGTGAAAGCACCATTACCATTACGAGGAGGAACAAGATAAAAAGGGCTGTAATAGTTTGCAGGGCAATTGCGGGGCGCATGGTTAATATGACAGACAGGGAAACTGAAGAGTCAGATTCAACTGGAAACCAAAACCTGGATTGTACCTCAGAATATTTGGTAGTGACGAACCCTGTGCTGTGCTTCCCCGTTTTGTCATAGTTTTCACCTGATATGTTACTTGTAAGCACAGCTCTTGTTTTCATCAGTAGGCATTACGTAGCACAAAACAGTATATCAAGTTTAGCTTACCAGATTTGTATTAGACTTGCATAAAAAAAATTTAAAAAAAATATAGTTTTATGGGGGATTTTAAGATTGGAGGTCTAAAGATGTTTAGTGAAAAGTTTATTACTGAGGAAGCATAATCTTACAACATTGTAAAGCTAATTTAGGAAGAGTTCTATCTCGGGGTTCCAAAGGACCATGATACGCATATAGTCATGTGTGTTTTTACCTCCATGCGCAAGAGGCAACCAGTACTTGATTCATCCAACCAAGATATAAAGCTCCATCTCTCTCTTCAAGCGTATACTTTTCAGAATAACTCTGCAGTAGAGTCTTGATAGTGCCGTTTACTAAGGAGCTAAGCGGATAAGGTGAAAAGCCAGCCATAATAAATCTCGACTTCCACTTACTGAGAAGCTCGTAACGTTCTACCCTTTCCATCCCTTCACAAGCTATAATGTTAACAATTTCTCGTGCCAGACAATGCTGCTCAATATTGATCCGCTCCTTATGCTCCCTTGGCAGAGCCACATCAATTGAATCAAAGACAGCCCTGAAATAGCTCAATGTTTCAGCAAAACGGGGAAGGAAAGGGGCTGTATTGGTGTTCGATTCTTGCTCAACAAGAGTCACCACCTTGGGAGACAAGCTCTTAACCAGCCTCAACAGCCGGTCCCTATGATTTTGACAACTCACACTCTCATCTGGCATGTGGTGCAGCATGAAGGCAAAATTCACTGCAATTGCCTCTCCTGGTCGAACCTCAATGTCCTCAAGCTGAACCTCAGAAGCAGAAATTCCAGCAGCATGGAACTCAAAGGGTACCTTACATGACTCTGCAAGCCTTGACAACCTCTGTCCCACAAGACCAAGTCCCCCTCCCCGTGCATAAGCTGATGTGGAATCATCAATGCCCGTGATCCTAATCTGTGGGGGTCCTCCAGGCCGAGTAGCTAAAGCCTGGATTAAAGTAATCCACTGGCTGCCTTGAGCTACCTGAAAATCAATTATATGAACTCTACTTTCATCCTTCATAGCTTCTGCAATCGCTCCATTGGCTGACATATACCCAAACTTGAAGTATGGGCAGATTTCATAAAGCATGTGCATGTATGAGAGGAGTTCCGCACTGGCAGGCTCTTTGCATCTTAGGGCTGCACAGATAGAACTTCCTGAAGAAGCCAACCTTGCAACAAGACCTTCCAGAATGTAAGCTCCTAATCGTTGGATTGGCTCACCTGAAACTGACACCATCTTACGTAAGTTTAACATCAACCATTCAGTTGTTGACTTATCACTATTTGCCACTGCCTTCGCACAAGCGAAAAGGACCTCTTTCAAGTCACCTCTGGAGATCATCTCCATCATTTGTTCCCAGTTCTCTGCTTCTGAAGAAAGCTGGTTAGGCCCAAGCTCATCTGTGATGGCATACATATCAAAGGCATCTAAATCATTTCCCAGCAAAACACTTTCCAGTTCCCTCATTTTGTGCCCCAGGTCATCTGTATCATTTGATAAGCAAGACTGGTTGACAGGAGAGCCACAAGACTGGTAGTTCTGCAAATCTGGATGTGATGTTGGACTTCCATTTGCTGAGAAACCTATACTAGATGGAGAACTGTGAACAGGGTGGTAAGTACTGGTTCCTGACGAAGATTCATGGGTGCAGTACGGTGCCAAGTTTTGAACTGAAAGCTGTGTTCGTTGTATAACCTCATCAGAGGATGCTTGGTGGTCAACACTGTAGATAGGAGGCCAAGAGTAGGACTCTGGTTCTTCCACAGGCTGTTCTCCACATCCGTGAGAAACATTTGGGATTATATGTTTCTGTGATTCCTGCATTTTCAGCCAATTCGTTTGACTGATTGCAACCAACGTTTATACTAATAAATTGTTACGGCACACAATTTCTCAAATTTAACTGAAAACTCTGTTGTCATACAGAGCAAACCTTGGCTACTTCAAATCATGCAGATGCATCATAATCATCTCAGAGAATTCAAAGAAAACTGTGCTTGGATTTGGGGGTGTATTAAAGAGAGTATATGTTCTGCAGAGAAAGGTAACAAGACAACTAGTGTTATTAAGATGGAAAAAGAAAAGAATATTTTAACACTCGTAGTGAAAAATATTGAAGCAAAACCCATGTGAGATAATAGCATGCACTTTCTACCTAATTTTTGTAAACATAATTTCTATCTGCGATGCGGTTTTAACATTAAATATAGAACTGCTTTCATAACACAAATATTCACCCTTTTCAAACAAGTAAAGTGGAAAAGGAGGAGAATCTTATAGATATCTAGGAATGAACTGTACAGTTTTCTCAGTTTATATCCAGATAAGGAGAGAGAGAGAGAGAGAGCCTTTTGATGATTCCAGCTCTTTATGACTTTCTTCTCTGAATTGTGAGGGTACTTATCCCCTCTGAGTTGAAATTCGTTTTCTATTTTGAACAAATAATCTAGACCTTGGATTTTAACCTGAGCATTCAAGATTTAGGAAACAGAGAAACTTTAAAATATACAACAAAGCTTTCGCTTGGAATTCTGAAGCTATCACCTGTCACTATATCTTCATTCGAACAAACAGATAAGAAGAATTCACAACTCAAACGCCAAGCCACAAACCACCTTTTAAAAACCCATAAATTACTACCCCAGAACAAAAATCCATGCTTTAAATAACTAATTCAAAGCTACAAAATTTACCACCAAGTTATCCACAAAATGCATTCATTCCATACAAAATCTGAAGAAACATATGCAAGTGCAGCAAACATTATAGTAAAAAATCCAACTTGAAGAACACAAAAAGATTGAAAATAAAATAAGACTCACAAGGAATTTGGTGAAAACCCAGTTGGGTTTTTGACATATGAATGGTATATGATTATTGCAGCCTTCAGCTTTCGTCTTCTCCTTTGCTTCTTCTGAGTTCATATGATATGAAGATCCAAAGTTTGTTGGTTTTACAACATTGTCTCCTACCTAAAAAATATCTCACTCTTACAGGTACGGCAATGCTGCTTAATTCAAAACCTCAATCTTTCCATAAATTACACTGCTGCCACTGACAATACTGCATTACCGCCCAAAAGATTAATTTAATATTAGGAGTATTCCATACCCTATTTCTTCTTCTTCTTGTTGATCATCCTCTTGTATTAATTATACGACCTACTTGTGGTCGTGGTTGACCTGTGACGTGAGAGACCATCTAAGCAAATTATTCAAACACTAATGTCTTGGAAAATGCTGAAATTTGGAGTCCCAGATGGTTATCCTTTTCCATGGAATTATGTACCTCAATTAGTCTTATGTTTTGGTCACAACTAAAGACCAAAAGGCCAAGGGAGCAATGATGTTCGTTTGACTTGGAACGTACAAGAATGATGTCTGCAAGATTCTTTCGAGGTAACATTTTGCTGGGAAATTGTTACTTTTCCACTCTCAAATAAGCTGCTTTTACACCTCCCACACGTGAAGGGAGGAGTATGCGATTTATTTATTTATTCAAGTCTTTTTTTTGTTGGGCTTGAGATTCTTATTTTGAAGTGCATATATACAATGGTTGGCGGAACGAGGTATTCATATTGGGGTGGACTAATTTTTCTTTCGTGTGGCGTGAGAGTAAAGTTAGGATAAGTGAGTCGATGATCGCAGGTTGGAATAAACACAATATCATTTAATTGAAACTAAACCTGTACACAAATTAAAGCTGAATTGCATATTGGTCTTTGTATATCGACTTATTTTTCAATTTGGCCATCGTTATTTCGATTTTGTCAATTTTAGTCATGTAATTAGTTTAGTTTGCAATCAAGTCCTAATTGTAAGATGAAATTTGAGGTAAAAATTATGCAACCGCCACTTGTGAGGGCATTGCAACCAACCCATATCGTAACCACTGCGTCTATTTTTCTTAACAGTCTTTGTCTTCTAGAACTTGATTGCTAACTTTCCTCAATAAAAACTATCTCCTTCACTAAAAATGATTCAAATTTTCAAAATTGAAATCGCATAGAGTTAAAGCCACTAATGAAGCCATGATTGGGAGTTAACTTTGCTATACAAAATGGAATTGGGTTATCCAAATTTTGTTTTATGTATCATGTTTGACTAATTGCACATATATGTCCAAGCAAAACCGTTTCTTTTGTCCACGTTTTTGACAAGTCAAACCCAAATAAATGTGTGGTGTAATCACGTTGATCAAGGCCAGCAAAGGAAGGAATAGATAGACAGAACAGACGGGAGCGCTTCTTAATAATTGTCTTGTGTATCATATATCTTTCCTAATATATACTTTTGCAATCTAAAACACTTGCTATAATTAATAGGTTATGTTTATTATACAAATGCTTATCTTGATTACATTCATTTATCACACGAGCCAATAAAGTCGTTCGCTCATTATGATATGTACCGATGTGTTTGTAATCATCGATTGTGTACAATAATGTGTTTTTCGGTTTAATCAAACATACATTAAATTTTCTTCATATTTTGTTCAAACTCAAAACTAATTTGATGGTGATGGAAGTGCTATCCGCTGAACCATTTTATTTAATAGTCTCAAGAACGAATATGCTAACCAACTGATTAATTAACTTTGTACGGCAAAGGCGGTTCGTTTAAGATTCCATGCAAAAACAAAATAGGTAAAGTGATGCCTGCCTTTGAGGACCATGCAATTGGCAGGATTGACATAATTACGGTATTGATAAGATTAAGTCAAGATAAGGATTTGTCTACCTCTTGCGTTGATGACAATGACCGTACGTACGTGCAGAACTCCTTGGGAAGGAAAGCAAGGGCCCTTTCGGGATCGGGACCATCTGATTGGGGAAAGTGGCTTGAATGCTGCGTTCTATTTTCATATTTGTTTTATCTCTTTGCGGTTTCGATTGAGGACTACATGTTTTCACAGCGTTCAAACTGCAAATGTATATCACGTTGGCAGAACATCATGCTATTGCAATATAACTGGAATGTGTTTTCTTCATTATTACTATTTTGTATGACACGAATTTTTCTCGTCTTCATCCTTCATCCGGTTGTATACAATATAAGTTACAACTATATGTTTATCTCTTTAATAATGTGAAAACTGCACATGGGATTGCAACAATTTCTTGGATTTCGGCTGAGAAGAAGCTACCAAGTAGAAAATGTTTCAAATTTTATTCACATACATGAAAATGCTCTAAAATTGCACGAGTTAAATACCTTTTTGGTCATTGGGTTTTTCAAGAAAATCCAATTTGGTCATTGAGAATTTTTTTTAGCCAAATTAGTCACCATGTTTCCTAAAGTTTACAATTTATAGACATTTTGTTATCTTCTTTCAAAATTTCCCCCAATGTGTTAAACCCTTAGAGGAAGAAAACTGCAGGTGCTTCCTAAAATAAATAAAAACAGCACTTAATTGAAGATAACAAAATGTCTATAAATTGTGAACTTTGGAAAATATGATGACCAATTTGGCTAAATTTTTTACTCAGTGACCAAATTGAATTTTCATGTAAAATCCAGTGACAAAAAAACATTTCAAGTGGCCTTATGTTCTATTTTAGAACACCAATTCTCCCTGGTGCAATTTTAGAGCATTAATTCCCAATATATAATAAACCTTTGACCTATTCATCTGAGGAAAAAAAAAATGAATTGGTTCATGTCAATTTAGAAATTCTGACTTTTGTCAAAATCCCAAGTTTATTTCCCTCATCCAAACGCACCGTTAGAGGAAGAAAAACTGCAGGTGCTTCCTAAAAAAAATAAAAATAAAATAAAAACAGCACTTAATTGAAGATAACAAAATGTCTATAAATTGTGAACTTTGAAAAATATGATGACCAATTTGGCTAAATTTTTTACTCAGTGACCAAATTGAATTTTCATGTAAAATCCAGTGAAAAAAAACATTTCAAGTGGCCTTATGTTCTATTTTAGAACACCAATTCGCCATGGTGCAATTTTAGAGCATTAATTCCCAATATATAATAAACCTTTGACCTATTCATCTGAGGAAAAAAAAAATTGATTGAGATGGAGTGCTCTTTTTTTGGTGAAAACCAAGGTATCCCCCGCGCGATTGCGGGGACTAACCCTCGAGGTATGGAGTGCTCTTTGATAGTGCATCTAAGGATAAACTTCTCTAGCACCGAGTACATACACTCATAAAATCACTATCATGATATGATATTAATTAAAGCCTTTGGTTTAAGCATGAATTAATAATGTGGACTTAAGGGCAGGTGCCGTCATCAACTACTTGTTTGTTTAATCCGAAAGTCAAATCAGTAATTCCTGCGCTGATGACTGCAAATGGACTCTGCTTAATCAAATATTCTTGTAGCTATGCTGCCAAAAGGAAAGTTAAAAAAAATAACAACATTCTTGGCGCATGAAGGGACGTAAAATAGAATGTTCAGCAAGAAATCAAACCTTTCTGCGACGTCTTCACAGATTGATAGAATATTTGAATTATTAATGGCTTGAGCTTTTGGGAGGAGCTCTTCAAAGTCAGTGCACTACATCTCCAAAGGACAAAAGCTCTAATCATGTTGGCGACTTTTAGCACCCACATTATATAAAGGAAGTTGACGAAAGACATCAATTTGGAACATTGATTAGGATTATTTCACACAAGGCAATAACCAAAAGGAAAGTCAATTGGGCTCAATGTCAATGAAACAGTGTTTAGGTGAAACTTTCTTGTCAATATATTACTGTTGATTGCCATTTCAAAAGCTCCGTCTAGAAGTGTGTGAAGAATGAGAGGGAATATACCCCATGCACAATTTCTCATACCTCCTTTGATCCCATCAATGAGGACTTTAGAATCGGACTCCATGATCACCTTCTTGTTACCATTTATAGCAGCCAAGTGTAAGCCACTAATAGCCGCCTCAGCCTCAGCTGCAAGAGCTGACTGACAAAGAATAGGAGCTGCCGACCCTGCACAGAAAGATCCGAACTGGTCACGGATCACAGTGCCAATGCCAGCAGTAATGTCACTGGCCGACCAAGCCCCATCAAAATTAACTTTGACAAAATTCTCTTTTGGTGTCACCCAGAATTCGGCACCAATGTTTCTGGTCTGATGAGACTGAATATGGCGATCATTGATCCGCTGAAACTCCAGAGCAGCATCGGTTGCTCGAGTGATCACCCACTAAATACATGTTTCTAGACGCCTATATTATAGCGCTTCAACATTCTTTGACATCCAAAAGTTTATAAATTTCGGAAAGACACCTGAAGTTTGTGTAATTGTCAATGATCGCACAAGTCCATGATGTACGGTCTCAGGTGACCGCAAGATTTTGAGGGCGTGGTTCTAACTCATTGCATGTGCCGTGAAACCATAAATTTTTCAAAGTAAAGAAATGGAACTAAAAATGTACAAAAACGTAGGAGGTATTACTCTCATAAGAATTATTTTAGATGATAATTTGCTACTCCATTATACTCTTTCAACACAATCTAGGTAGATATAAGTTAGTTGGAGAGCATGGAGTTAGAGAAAATGGTAAGTTGGTTCTATTTGGTGGGCTGGACTGGATTGAATAAATTCAATTAAAATGGACATGGGTCCAGTCTATTGTTTGGGACTGGATATGGACCTTGTATATTAGTCCATAAAAACAGGGCCTTCGTAACCCATCGTTAGAAGTGACCATCAATAGAGAGCACGCCTCCTCAACGTTCTCTCGTCTTCTCTCTCTTCTCTGTTCTCCTCTCTCTCTTCCCCTCTTCTCTTCTCTTCTCTTCTTGTTGTGATGTTTGAAGCCGTGATGCAGATCTGAGAAGCTTCAGTTTTTTCATTAAAAAAATGTAATATCTTGACCTCAAAACTTCTTCCTCTTTATTTATATATATTTTTTATTTTGCAATTTTTGTGGCTATACTTTTCTTCTTCTTTTAGATATGAATGGAGGTAGCATAGAAGAAGTCTAAAGACGACTTATTGGAAGTTTGAAAATCGTTTTGTTTTTTTTGGGATTGAAAATCAATTTTGTTGTAGTCAATTTGGGAATTAGAATATAAAAATGAAAATAAAAATAAAAATGGAAAAATGGTAGTCTAAACTAATCCCTTTCATTTTTATGGAATGAATTACCTTGACCAAAAAAAAAAAACTAATCTCAACTTTGGTGTTGTACTGCACCAAATAACTGTTTAAAATTCAGTCAAATCCCAACCAGTCCAGTGTAATATAAAAAAATTAATCCAATCCAGTCCAGTCTAACTTACCAAACATGCCAAAGGATTAGAGAGTTAGACAAAGAGGTGAAATGAGAGTTAGTTGGTGGTTGTACATTTTTGGGTATTCAACATATTTACTTTTAATTTTTTGGCTTTTTATCACAAATGGTCCTTGACGTTTATGAAATTATCACGAATGGTCCTTGAGGTTTTTTTGTGACACTAATAATCCTTAACGTTTGAACTTTTTATCACAAATGGTCCTTGCTGTCAAAAATTCTGTTAAGTGTATGATGTGGAAGATAAGTGGAGCCCACATGTACAATCACATCGTGACATGTGGATTAAATAAATAAATAAATAATATATTTTTTTATGAAAATCCATTAAAAACTCATTTAGCCTCTCTCTCTCTCTCTCTCTACTCTCTAAATGGTTTTTTTTAATGGATTTTCATAATAAAAAAATATTTATTTATTTATTTAATCCACATGTCACGATGTGATTGTACATGTGGGCTCCACTTATCTTCCACATCATACACATAACAGAATTTTTGACGGCAATGACCATTTGTAATAAAAAGTCCAAACGTTAAGGACTATTAGTGTCACAAAAAAACCTCAAGGACCATTCGTGATAATTTCGTAAACGTCAAGGACCATTTGTGATAAAAAGCCTAATTTTTTTTATAGAAGTCATTGAGTCTAGTGTTGTAATTTTACAGATGAGTATATAATTGTTATTTTCTTATAAAATAAAATAAAAATTCAATGGATGTCCAAAGACCAGCTTGAGTGCATACAGAATTCCTCTTCCTGTGCTGCAAAAATCCCATTGTTAATGTTCCATTTCTCTTGGCCTCTCCAATTGAAGAACCAGATGGTGTTGTTGAAGCATAAAATTGAATAAAACGTGCCCAATTGAACCGTATGAAAAATGTATTAAGGCTAGGAACAAAAACAGTATCTTAGCCGGATTTCCAAGGGAGAAATCCACCTGCTATAAAAATTTACGAAGAATGTCAACAAAAAACAGAGTTTTTCGATCTAAGCAGAAATTTTTTTTTAAAATTATAATAAGAAAACAGAGTTTTTCAGCCCCTTGAAAAATAACTTCACATAAAGCAAAGGATCTGAAGCATACCACATCCAGGATATTTGACGTATTCTGTGGTCAAAACAAGCCCTATACCTCACATCTTTTCTAAGCTATCTAATATGCATAATCAACAATACCATATTATACACTAAAATAAATCATTAATTGACTCCCTTATTATATATACCAGTAATTTTATGCATATGTTATTTAGTGAGTTAATAAATAAATAAATTTCATTTCCTTGTATTTCATTTTTGTTAAATTGAGCTTAGACCCATAAAATTCATTTGTAATCACCTACAACCCTTTCCTTTAATTTTCTATTTAAAATACCCAATTTTTTTCAAATAAAACCCGATAACTATGATCCAAGTAAGCAAGTTACCTAATCTAGTTTAAAATCTGATTTATTCTATTTTTTGGATTCCAAAACTACCCCTATTTACAATTTAACGTGTTATGTGGGGTGTAACTAATGGCACACGTTGAATTTGGAAAGATCTTCAAATGGTTGTAATGGATGTAGGAATTAATTTAGAAACTTATTTGAAATTAAATATTAAATTCAACATTAAAGTATTAGTAACGTTTTTGTTTGTTTTATGACCCAAAAAAAAAAATGTTTTGGTTTATTTAATAATTTTTTGTTGTTGTTTTCCTTTTATGAATTACTAGCCTCTCTACACGCGCTTCCGCTACTGCAAGAGGGTTTTTTTTTTTAAAAAAATTAAAATTTATTTTAAAATTAAAAAAGATAATGGGTAGACAAAGAGGATCTATTATCTGATTTTTCTTTTAATTTTAAATTTTTTTAACACGAAAAAATGTGAATTTACCATGTTATCCTCATTTAATTAATAATTTCAATTCTTAATGTTTGCATTAACCAAGGGCATTTTCTGGTATTTTGAATGTTTCACCATTCTCTGCCTTTTGCTTTATATATATAGATACTAGCCTCTCTGCACGTGCTTTCGCACATGCAAGAGGCTTTTTTAAAAAATTTTAAAATTTATTTTAGAATTAAAAAAGATAATTGGTAGTTGTGTTCCATAAAAATAGGATCCATTATTTGATTTATGTGGGTTTTTTTATAAATACATGTCTAGGATTGGGTTTATTTATAATAATCTATTTTTTTTTCTCAAAATAATGTACCCTTTTTTCTCTGAATAAAGTACCTAATATTTGTTTTATGAAAAATAATTTTTTTAAATGAACCTATTTTCTCTCTCCAAATAATGCACCTAGTAATACAATGTACATATTTTTTTAAATGAACTTATTTTTCCTCTCCAAATAATGGTACCTATACACATTTATAGGTATATTGTAAAATAATTTACCTATGGGTAAATAATGTACCTATATTTTCTATAAATTATTGTGTACCTATTTTTAATTTATGAAAAATGTATGGAAATTTCAATTACAAAGTAAATGACTTAGTTTTTTTTATAAATTTTTTTGGTAAATAATATACCTATATTTTATTTAAATAATATATTTATATTTATATTTTTCATAGGTACATTATTGGATATGTAATTTACAGATATTTTTTTTGGTTTGCAATTTTAGGGGGCGGTATGTGAGAGGGAATGACAACCAAAAGCATATCAATAGGGAGTGTTATTTACAATTATGACAGTTAATAAAATGCTTGACATAAATTATAAATAAAATATGAAGTTTGGTGGCAACGATGTAAAAACGTAGGAATACTACGACCTCTTATATCTTACTAGTCATTTAAATTCGAAATTGGGTTTTACACATAGATTTATAGAGTGATGGGTATATGTTTAGGAAATAGAAAATGTAGGGTTCTATATTGGATAAGCCCTTTTGTTTTTTGTAATGAGACGATTTACAGGAGTATATAACATAGGCAAATTGCGTGTAATGATTGAAGGAAATAGAAAATGTAGGGTTCTATATTGGATAAGCCCTTTTGTTTTTTGTAATGAGACGATTTACAGGAGTATATAACATAGGCAAATTGCGTGTAATGATTGAAGGAAATAGAAAATGTAGGGTTCTATATTGGATAAGCCCTTTTGTTTTTTGTAATGAGACGATTTACAGGAGTATATAACATAGGCAAATTGCGTGTAATGATTGAATTGATTTGTCAGTGTTGTGCTTAACAAATTACAAGATGCACGAGAAATTACTCCACTTTGACAAAACTAAAGAGGATCCCCTTTTGGAATTCATGAATATTATTGGCGCTTCAACATTATACAATATGAAAATACATACTTTTGGAATGGTTTCTTCAAACACGCCGTTGTGTGATTTTACGCCATCGCTTTCTTCCAACCACTTTCACAAGCCAATCTGGTGTTTCATTAGAAAGTACAAGATATCCCACTGAGATTCCAATTACCACCCCAGATGCATACCCCATCAACACTATCTTCCAATCAAATACACTCCCATGCTCCAAATCATCTTCTTGTTGTAATGATGATGGCATTGATTGAAATGGACTACATGTTTTTGCAAATGGAAATCCACACAATTCGACATTTCCACTATACAAATCATTTTCAAATTGCTTGCCATAAGGTGTGGGTCCGACAAGTTGGTTTTCTAAAACGTTGAACTTTTCAAGTGATGTCAAATTTACCAATAACGCTAGAATATCACCAACAAGCCCATTTGAAGAAAGATCTAACCATTCAAGATTGCTCAAATCACCAAACGAGGGTGGAATTGTACCTGTAAGCTCATTATGAGAAAAGTTAAGCCCCTTCAATGACTTAAGCCTACCGATTACGTTTGGAATCTCTCCTCTGAAAGTGTTGTTTGAGAAATCAATAGTTGTGAAGAAAGTCTGGATCTTCAGCATTTCAATTTCGAAGCCTTTAATTGCCACTACTACAGTGTCCTGATAATAGTAGTCTCCCATATATTTCAATTTCTATTCTTATAATTTTATCATGGCCTTCAAATGTTTAAAATATTTGGTTGGCAAAGGGCCACTAAACTGATTGTGGGAGAGGTTCATGATTTGCAATTTTTGGAATGGAAGCTTAGTTTTTGGATTGCCTATTTCACCGTGGAATTGGTTGGTCTTCAAGATAAGAACTTGCAACTTTGAAAGAAATTCCAGCCAATTTGGGAATGTGTCATGAATTTTGTTGTTTCCAAGGTCTAGAACTTTCAACTCTCTACATGTAAGCAAAGATGACGGTAACGGCCCTTCCAAATGATTTCCATTAAGATCAAGATTTCTCAAACATTTCCCATAGAAAATGTCTTATCACACCATGAAATTTATTCTTCCGTAGATCCAAAACGGAGAGGCTATGACTGAAGTTCCCTATGCATTAATGAATTTTACCACTCAAATTATTATTGGACAAATCAAGGATTTGAAGGATACTCAAGCTGCAAATGGCTGGAGGCATCTCTCCAGTGAATTGATTGTTTGATATGGAAAAGAAATATGTGGAAGGTGGTGGAATTGGAAGCTCTATTGTTGCGAAGGTTAAGATGATTGAATTTTTTCCAACGAAGATGTCCTACAGTGCCAGTCAAAAAGTTGTGAGAAAGATCCAAATACGTCAATGAGAGGGAGTGTTGGCAAGGCTTGTTAGGGAAGTCTCTAACCTAGGAAACACACATGGCTGACTTCTTGGGATTGTGTGTGTTGAAGGTTGTATAATTAATTTTGGTTAACATACCTTTATCATTTTGCAAGTAGAATTGTACAGATAGTGGATTCGTATTAATCATTCTTCTGAGCAAAAGCAAGAATCTCGTTTGCAGTTGAGTTGCATGAAGTGTTTGTAATGTTTAGGGTAATATTATGGCTGCATTAGCGCAAAAAACAACCAGAGCCAAAAGGAAAGATAAAGATAACCCAATATTGTATTGGTGTAAGTAAGAGAAGAGAGCTTCTGAAGAGAGACACATGGCTTTTTGTACGACCTAGCTAGCTCCGCTTATATTCTTGTAATGACGAGTGAAAGCTGGTATTGAGTTAAATAATCAACTACTAAAAGTCTTATTTGAGATCGTCTGCCACAAAACAACATATGATTCGTAAGCATGTTCATTGGATTTTCCTACAAGGGAACATGAGCATTTGTTGATATGATACAAAAAATACCGTCAACAAAAGGATCAAAATTGGATGATTATTTTGAATTCGGCTTTTGAGAAACTTTTCATCTAAGAAGACCTTTTCCTATTGTGAGCTGATAATATACTAAAGAGTGATACTATTTCCATCCTCTATTCTATTTCCTCACCCACCTTATTCTCAAAATTTTAAAGGAAAATTTACCCCTATGTAAAATGATTTTTAAGAGCACTTCCACCCCTATAGGCAAGGGCAAGGCAAAAGCTGTCACTATTTATGTGAATAGTGGCAGCCCTTGCATATTTTGTTTCCATCCCTATGGGCAAGGGCAATGACAATTACTATTCATTTTAATTTATTTTCTATTTTTTATACTTAAACGATTAATTTTGATTAGATTTTCGGTTGCCACGTGTCACTATTTATTATAAAATTCTCATCTCAAATTTCAAATTAAATTTTCAGATAAGATTTTCGGTTGCCACGTGTCCATATTTATTATAACATTTAGATCTCAAATTTCAGATAAGATTTTTGGTTGCCATGTGTCGATATTTATTATAAAATTATAATATCAGATTTCATATAAGATTTTCACCCTCTAAAATTGCGCCACGTGTCATCTCTATCTTCTAAATCTCTCTATAAAACTACACCCTCAACTCAGACCTTTCACACCATATCCTCTCTATCCTTTCATTTATCAGATTTTACAAAATGCATTCTACTCTCAATGTCTAACCTGAGGAGGGTGTTGGAGAGGCAAGAGCGAGAAGATGAAGAAATCAGGTGCAGACATGTTGAAGAAGATCGTGAGTTGGATGAAGAGGACGATGAAGTTGTTTTTAGGGGTGGGTATGCTCAATCAATCAAGGCAATACCACCATGGTCGTGTCTCGAATGTGGACAAATATAGGCACTCTCGAGGTAAGAATCTCTTGGAAGATTACGTTATCCCAAATTCGTTGTATTTTATTTCTTATTTTCGAAGGAGAAATAGAATGCAACCCCATTTGTTCAAAAAAATCATGCATGATGTTTGCAATTACGACACATACTTTGTTCAGAAGTACAATGCTATTGGGGTTTTCAGTCTTCTTCCAAAGCAAAAACTTATAGATGCTTTACGGATGCTTGCGTATGGGGCATCTGCAAACCAAGTGGATGATGTTAGAAATGTGCCCTAAGAGCCAATACATTTGATGTAATCTCCTTAGAATACATTTCGTATATGATATATAAAAGGGCAAACTAATTTGTTATCTTTTACATCGTGTAAAGAAACAAATGTCCAGGGTATGCTAAATAAGAGATAAAGTAATCTAAAGAGGATTAGATTCAGGAGACCTTTAATCTCTAATTATAGCATCCCAAAATGTTCCTAATCATAGGTTATCAAATGGACATTGATAAACCGTCAAGATTAGCACATATTATGTATGCTCAATTGGGAGGATGGTTAGTCTCAAACCATTTGTGTAGTTGACACTAATACGAGTATGTGGGTGCTCATTAGTGAATGAGTACACTGAACGCGATCAACCGTAGTTCTCGTATGGAGTATTTATCTATATGTCAAACGAGAACTCATAGTTGCAATAATGCAAATTAGTCCTTAGACCTGAGGCATCATGGTTGTCTTGTGATGCGTTATTGATCTTTGATAGCTCTTAAAGGCAAGCCGTAAAAGATTTGTCTTAAGTGTTGTTGGGATCTCTTAATTCATCATAGGGGCATGTGAATGTACAATAAGGAATCTCTACTTTCGATAAAGAAGGAGAATGTTTCAAGATGTGATTCAGTAAATCTT
>NW_018921749.1:149403-183195 GCF_002207925.1 Prunus avium | reverse complement strand
ATCATCCTCTGCTTTTCCAAGATTCGCATCAGCATAACCAACAAGCTCTAAATTCTCTGTGCGTCTGTAAATCAACATATAAGCCTTTGTTCTTTGTAGGTACCTTAGAATCTTCTTTCCAGCTATCCAATGTTGCATTCCCGGATTTGACTGAAATCTCCCCATCTTGCTAATGCACAAGGCTAGGTCTAGCCTTGTACACACTTGTGCATACATAATGCTTCCAACTAGAGAAGCGTATGGCTTGTTCCTCATCTCATTTTCTTCTTCTTTATTCTTAGTGCAATGCTCTTTCTTTAAATCTCCTTTAGCTAACGGAACTTTCTGTCCAGAGCACATACTCATGTCAAAACGCTTGAGTACCCTCTCAATGTATGTCTTCTGTGATAAGCCCAAAAGACCTCGAGCTCGGTCTCTCTGAATTTCAATGCCCAAAACAAAAGCAGCTTCTCCCAAATCCTTCATCTCAAAATTATTTAAAAGTAGTTCCTTAGTATCCTTTAGTAAATTATGATCATTTGTGGCCAAAAGTATGTCGTCGACATAGAACACCAGAAAAATAAAACGGCTCCCACACTTCTTCAGATAAATGCACTGGTCAGCTATGTTCTCTTCAAAACCATAAGAAGAAACAGTTTGGTGAAATTTAAAATACCACCTCCTGCTTGCTTGCTTTAATCCATAAATTGCCTTACCAAGTTTGCAAACCATATGCTCTTTTCCCTCCTTTGCAAACCCTTCAGGTTGCCTCATATAATTTTCTTCTTCGAGTTCACCATTCAGGAAGACAGTCTTGACATCCATTTGATGCAAAAGTAGGTCATAATGCGCCACCAAAGCCATAATGATGCGGAAAGAATCTTTGGTGGAAACTGGATAAAACGTCTCAGTGTAGTCAATTCCCTCCCTATGGGTAAATCCTTTTGCTACCAATCTAGCCTTGAATCTTTCGATTCTTCCATCTTTATCCTTTTTTGTCTTAAATACCCATTTCAAGCCTACCAATTTCTGGCTCTTATGAGGTTCAACTAATTCCCATACTTGATTATTCTTCATGCTTTCAAGTTCATTCAACATCGCTTCCCTCCCTTTTTTTTTTTTTGCATTCTGACTCTCCATAGCTTCTTTAAAAACTTGTTGGATCAGCCTCATCTCCAATGTCAAAATCTGCTTCTTGTAAGTACACATCTGAATTTGCTGTGGATCTTCTTGGTCTGTCAGATCTTCTCGGTTGCCCTAATTCTTGTGGATTATCTAACTCAGGATTCTCGACAGCTTGTTCTTGTGGTTCTTCAAACTGAGGATTGTCCAACATAGTTTCACTTAAAGGAATCAAAGGTGTAATATCTGGTTCAGCATCCTCAATCACAGCTACATCACCTTCTTCTTCAAAAATAAAATCTTCATTCCCAGTGGCATTCTCCTCATGCTCTATAAACTTTGCACAACCAGTCTCAACAATTCGGGTACCATAATTTGGACAATAAAATCTAAAACCCTTTGACCTTGCGGGATAACCTATAAAATGGCAGCTAATCGTTTTAGGATCAAGCTTCTTCTCTTGAGGGTTATAAATTCTAGCTTCAGCCTTGCAACCCCATACATGAAGATGTCTCAGGCTAGGCTTTCTGGTAGTCCAAATTTCGAAAGGTGTCTTAGGAAGTTTTCCTTTAACACAATCAATACAAATTTCATCATCACCGAAAGATAGTGATGGCAAGATTTGTTCCTTAACAAGAATTTTCATTCTTTCTTTTGAAAAGTGCCCTAAACGTCTATGCCATAACCTAGTGGATGTTCCTTCACTTCTAATCTTTTTCTCACTAGATTTAGCTATTAAAACTTCACCATATTTATTGTAATTGAGACAATATAATCCTCCTTTATTGTCCTTGAATTTTGAGATACAAACATTTTAATTAAATCCAAAATAAAACCAAGTCTTAATAATCTTGAAACAGAAATTAAATTTCTCTTTATTCAGGGTATAGAAACTACATCATCCAACTCTAAAAAATAAATCTTGAATCCAACTTAAAAAACAACTACTCCAAAAATATTCAATTAAAACAACAAGCAGCTATCTAATCCTCCTTGTCACAACGTGCCGCCGCCGCTATGAAAGTGTTGTTCTCCTTAGCAGGGAATGGGTCAAGTATCGCTATCTCCCTATTAGTGGTGGTATAAAAAACTCAACATGTGATTCAGGTTGGGGCGTAGGTTTCACAGATTGCACTAGGAGATTCTTGTATCTAAGTAGCTTATTGATGTTTCTTCATCTCCCATAAGTGCATACACCAAGATTCATAGCGATCCTAAGACTTCTGAGACTGTCCTTTATAGCCGTGTATATCCTTATGGGTCCTCCATATGGTCGACGATTTCGCAGCGCCTTAACCCTTTTCCGCTCCAGCTCATCTTTGTGCCGCTTCTTAATAATTAGCTCTACTATATTCTTTACTAGAATACCATTCGTGACAAGTTGACACGAGTGACACCTATTAAAAGCCAAATGCTTCCCCTTTTTTTTTTTTCAAACTTTTGGAGTCGTTCTACAGGATACATAAACGAACCAAAACATGAGTGAAATCAAAATTGATCTCATTCATTCCGAGAATATCCTTAAAATCAAACTTCCATCTTTTGAAGTTTGACTAGTGAGTGTTTCAATTTCGCGAGAAATTGATTGAGGGAGTGTTCATTACTGTAAGGATTTGCAAACGAAAACATATTACATATTACTTTCCTAGAAACCGATTCTCAATTTGTTAAGAGAAAACAGTTTAACTTTATTGACAAAACTAACAAATAATATATATGCAAGCGTCCTTAATTAAGTATCACACCTTTGTGGCAAGAGATTACTTATAGCTTACACAAATTACATGTTATCTTGTGCTATCACAGATAAATTACATGACAGATTCTATTTGTTAAAGAAACTTATCAAGCAATTTAGGTATGATGCAATTTTTGGTTATTTCTTTAGGGTTTGAGTTTTTAGGTTTGGTTTTGTTATGAAAAGTTTGTTGATTCTCAGAAACAAAAGCAAACACAATCTAGCTCAGAAAAATAACCAAACAAAAAACAGTTCAACAAGGAAAAACCCTAAAATTGCAGTGAATAGTGTTTCTGTGTGAACAGTATTTTTACCGTGAACAGTGTTTTAGGGGTTCTTAGTGTCCGTTTTTGACGCAAAATACCTTTCTGAATAGGGAATGACCTAATTAACATATCGCACAGCTTTGCTGTGACATATAGACATTTTTAGGGTTTTAAGGTGATCTGCTAGGTCAAAAACGTTTTTAAAGTTTTGAAAATATGAAAACCGAATCAAAACATGCTTTTTCCAGATTCTTTAATATTCTCAATATTTCAGAAAACATGTTTAATCAATCTTCAAAATTAAACAAAACCAAAATTGATATAGCATAACCAAATATGTAAACAGATTAGGCATGCTTGAACAACGATTACAGATATGTGTGAACAACCAAAAGCTCTGATACCAACTGTTAGATTTCTTTATTACATAATCTAGATCTTTCACACAAATATGTAATATGTATAAAGACGTGAAGACATACCTGGAGCCATCTTCCTTGAATACACAGCTTCTGAATTCATCCTATCCGTTGCGCAGCAATTCTAGCAATTTAACAGTGACGGCTCAAGAACTTCTGCTCTCTCTCAGAATCTGTTTCAGCTCTCTCTTTATGATGAGAATAGGTTTAGAGAACGTGTCTGATGAGAGCAGGGCCTTAAGCTTATATAGGGCTAAGTCAAGTCGTCTCTACTCATCACCTAGGGCCGACTTGACTAATCTTCCAAGCCCACTTAATCGGTTCACGCAAAAAGGAAACAAAAATAGGACTCCTTAATAGGCCCTAAAACCTTTCCTTATTTCACAAGGTTTTGGGCCTCAAGGTACAACTTAATTTAAACCCTTATCAAACCTGATGTGACTTAGTATCTAGTGCACCGATCTAATTAGGAAAACATAACAATATCAACTGCAGCCAGATCAAGCTCCCTAAGATTGGTTAGGTTTTGAACAATTCTGTTCAAGCTAAGAGTATCTAGTGTCACAGGAGCTTGGGAGAGATTGAGTGAAACCAAGTTGGAAAGGTGGGAAATTTCTGAAGGGATTGGGCCACTGAAATTGGAGTCAGAGAGGTCAAGGTGAGTCATACTTACAAAGCCACCAAACTTGGAGGAAATTGGGGAACCTCGGAAATCATTTCTTGAGAGGTCTAGCCGCCTGAGATGGCGAAGAAAGAACAAGCTGTTGTTGGAATGGATATTGCCTTGAAGCCCACCGAAATGAAGGTTGAGATTGATCACATGACCAGTCATCTTTTCACAAGTGACTCCACTCCATGCGCAACAATCCTTGCCTTTCTGCCAAGAAATTGTCCTATTAGAATATAAGGAAAGAGTATGAATAGAAAAGGCCTTCTTGAATTGAAGCAAAGCGGAGCTATCATCAGGATGACATAAATGCCGTGAAGAAAGAGAAGAGGAGGTGGAAGCAATAGATGATGATGAACAAGTAGAGTTGAATTGAAAAGTAGTAAAGAGCAGGAAGAGGAGGCACAACCAACCCATCTTTCCTTCAAAATCTAAAAATAATTTTGTGAGCAACTCTATAATGGAGACGTTGATATTTATAACGAGTTTCGTCAACAGTGATTTATCCGTAATGTCAGATATTTGATGCAAAATCATCAGCAATCAAGCAATCATCTGTTGACATCGAGGGTGAATTATCTTTTGGAAAATTTGGCAAACAAGGCTTTGATTTGATATTTGGTCTTTGGTCTTGGTAGGTATGACTCCTGCGTGTTAAAATGGTTGTCACATTTAATCTCCAACGTCAAAAGTTGTCCTTAACGCTGATTCACAATCTGTGATTGAACTTTGAGAGCAAAGTCATATACATAGGACAATTAACAATTGTAAAAGGGAACTAGATTTTTATTTAAGGCCACAACAGAAGTCCAGCCGGTATGACGATAAGGTTGTCCTCCTGCCTGCGTCATAAGTTTCCGCAGATAATTTTTTTTTTTTGGTAAATACTACGAGGTGTCTTCATACTCGAAAAGATGAGATTAATTTCCTCTCGTCGTTCAGCTTGCCCCTGACCACAAAATGCTCCCAACTGATTTTTAAGCCTTGCCAGTAAAGCATCAGGCAGCGGAAGGTGATAGTTTGATAATCTCACCACATCTTGTGGTTACAAATGATTTTTTTCACTTGAGACGATTCAGTATCTATATTCTGTTGACAAGACATGATGAACGCCTGAGATGATTCTTTCCTGCGTCTATTCATCGAATTGGAAAAAGTCACCACTAAGTTTTGCTTGTCTTTTCACTGTCTGTCGCTACCCTCATGCATTTGGTAGGTATCACTCTCAACTATTTTTGATCGACTCGGGGAAAAAGGAAACAGCTTTAACTTTATGAAAGGTGCAACTTTAACTTTATGACTTGCCATGTTTACAATACTCTAGCGTGCCTTCCCCATTCCTAAACATGGGCTCCTCTCAAGTACCTGCATATAAATAAAACAAAGGAAAGATTATAATAAAAACTTTGAAGAAACACTAGTCTAAAATAACAATGGATGTACACTTATCACATATTACTTAATTTGGTAGAGATTTAATTCTTATATTTCCCTCTTTAAATCCAATTCAACAATTTGCTTTTAAAATTCAATTCATCTCACCTGCTACTTTCAAAAATAGCTAAAATTTACCCTTCACTTTCAAAAATGTCAATTTTTATATAATCTTTCAAATATAGCCAAAAACTCACATAAATAGACACAAATGCCCTTAAAAATTAAAACCCACATAAACTTAAAAAGCAAAACCCTACCACACAAAGTTTGGAATCGCACGCACGTCTATAGCCTTTGGTCGAACTACTGTTGAGCATGGTTTGAACATTGTTTTCTCAATGTATATTATATTATTTATTATGTTGGTTTACCTTTCAGGATAATGTCTCGTTCGACAATTTTGATTAACTACGATGGAAGTGGGTTAACTCAACGTACAAAAATTGTAAAACTAAAGGACTACTATTTCTGATAAAATTACGATAGAGGAGCTTCGGAATAAGGTATATGACATTATAAATGTGGACCGAAATGAGTATGAGATAACTATGAAGGTCATATACGATGCAATGAAAAGTGCATGGCCTGCAAAAATAGTTAATGATGATGACATGAGAGCTTTTATTTTTGAAAGTCTTTCAAGGACTTACAAGATTCCATTGTGCCTTACATTGAAGTGTAAAATATTTTCCTATGGAAGTGGAAGCAATCAACCAATGCCGTATGAGATAGAATTGGGTGGTACCTAATGACGTATGAGATAGAATTGTCCTACCACCAATTACACGAAAATGGTAGAGCAGGCGCAAGGAAAAGAGAATCCCATTACGAGGAGAAGAACCATCAACTCGTAAGTGTTCAAGATGTGGTTCAACTAGCCATTATCGACAAACTTGCGAGAATTCGATTGCAATTCATCCTACCTCGTAGAAAGGGTGTAATATTTTACTATTTAAATTTATAAATAAAATCTCTACCAAATTAAGTAATATGTGATAAATGCACATCCATTGTATCTTTAGACTAGTGTTTATTCAAAGTTTTTATTATAATCTTTCCTATGTTTTATTTTGGGAGCTGATTTCCACACTTCTTTTTTCTCTACTTACACTTCCTTTTGCTTTTTAATACTTTTTATTTAATTTTGTTCTTTCTCTTTCCTATTCTATCCTTACGCTACATTAATTTCTTTTTTCATTCACTTTTATATTATTTCTTTTTCTTTATACTTAATTTTCCAACTTACACTCCATTTTCAGTATTAAAGGGGAAAAAAAACTTAATTTCTTACTCGATTAAAAGAAAAAAAAAATGTACTGAAAATGGAGTGCAAGTTAGAAAATTAAGTATAAAGAAAAAGAACTAATATAAAAGTGAAGGAAAAGGGAAATTAATGTAGGATAAGGAGAGAATAGGAAAGAGAAAGAACAAAATTGATTAAAAAGTATTAAAAAGAAAAAATGAGTGTAAGTGGAGAAAAGAAGAGTGGGGAAATCATATCCCTTTATTTATATGCAGGTACTTGAGAGGAGCCCGTGTTCAGGAATTTGGCTAATGAAGGGAAGGCACGCTAGAGTGTGATAAACATGGCAAGTCATAAAGTTAAAGTTGCACCTTTTATAAAGTTTAAGTTGCGCCTTTCATAATCATAAAGTTAAAGCTGTTTCCTTTTTACCCGAGTCGATCAAAAATAGTTGAGAGTCATGCCTACCAAATGCATAAGGGTAGCGACAGACAGTGAAAAGACAAGCAAAATTTAGTGGTGATTTTCCAATTAGATGAATAGACGCAAGAAAGAACCATCTCAGGTGTTCATCATGTCTTGTCAATAGAATGTAGATACTGAATCGTCTCAAGTGAAAAAATCATTTGTAACCACAAGGTGTGGTGGGTTTATCAAACTACCACCTCTAGCTGTTTGATGCTTCATTGGCAAGGCTTAAAAACCAATTAAGAGCACTTTGTGGTCAAGGGCAAGCCGAATGACGAGAAGGGATTAATCCCACCCTTTCGGGTATGGGGACACCTCATGGTATTTACCAAAAAAAAATAAAAATCATCTTCGGAAACTTATGACGTAGGCAGGAAGACAACCTTATCGTCACACCGGCTGGACTTTTGTTGTGGCCTTGAATAAAAATCTAGTTCCCTTGAGAGGCAGTTTTTATAAATTTAAAAAAACAAAACAAAACAAAACAAAAGCCACAATTTACCCCCACTTAAAAAAATGTCAGTTTTTATAAAATCTTCCAAATATAGTTAAAAATTCACCCTAATAGACACAAATGCCCTTAAAAATTAAAACCCACATAAACTTAAAAAGTTCCATTATATTTTGAGTCCCAGTTATTCATATATACTTGGTATCTGACTAAAGATCGAGACTTTGAAGAAAATTGATGCGTGAACGGTGAACTTGTAGGTGCCCAACAAAACCATCGTCTCATAGGTGCCCATCCTCTCTCATTGAGTTCAGTCCCACGTTTGCCAAATAAGAAGAACATGGAAACTCATTTGCTAAGCAAAGTAATGCTAAAAAAACAATATTGCTGAGTATGCGGCACTCAAATGGCGTTAGCTATAGATTAAGGTCTTCAGAAAACCGTTGCGATAAAAGAAAGCTCATGTACAAATGGGATTTTGAAAGAAAGCTCATGTGCAAACCAGCTATAGATTAAGATCTTCAGAAAACCATTGCGATAAAAGGCATTGGCTTTGCATGGACCATGGCTACTATAATTCTTGCTTTTCCCTTTTCCAATAATCAATTCAAAGACTTTATCCTCACATGGGCCAAACCAAAATTTATATCATCTCAAATCTACAAAAATTGTGAGGGAAAACATGCTTTAGTTGCCCATCCAACCTTCAAAGTCCACACAAATGGGTCTTATAGCACTCTGAAACATCTATTAACAGTAGGTAGCACTCTGGAACATCTTTTATGGCGTCTTATAGAACTCTGAAACATCTATTAACAGTCAACTCCTACCCTCTATCAACATCAACTAAGGATACAATTTCCAGCATACTTTATTCCTCATCTTCAAAAGTTTACATCAGAAAGTTAAAAAAAAATTATAAAATTAAATATTCTAAATGTCTTCCTCAGCTTGCAAGCTCTTCAAGCTCTACATGAGGCACCTCATCTACATCCAAGTAGATTCACGTTTTGTTTTTTTTGTTTTTTTTTTGGTCGGAAGATGAACTTCATTTCAAGACCTCACCCAAAACAGGGAGGGCACTGTGACAACAAACAAAGCAACGTAGTAAGGAAGCCAAAGAAGCTATCTAATATGTACTATCAAATAAACATGAACAAACAGACTGTCCCAGATAATGATATCAACATATAAACAAAATTGGCTGGAGAGGCGAAAAGAAGGGATATATATACCCATGTTTATAGGTTCGAAACATGGTTGGTTGTTTTTGGAAAAATTCAAAGGCACCACGACAACGTTATTTTTCTACAATCCTTACTGCAACAGGATTATAGAGCTGCCTCCACTACATCTGAATAGGAAGACACATGCATGTGTAATAACCTTCACAACCAGTCCAACTTCTCCTAATTGTGTTATCTTTGTCCTATGCAAGCCTTATGGTCAAGCAAGCGAAGCGCGCACCATAATAAGCACATGCAACCTCAAAGATAGAAGATGGAGAATTCATGAAATTGATCCTTGTTGTTATGGTAGTGTAATGGACGTCACCTACACCGATGAAGTTTTCTATTGTGTTTTTATGTCAGGTCTGTCGTTAATGGTGGGTAAGTTGGATATAGAACTTGAAGATTGGGTGATGGTGGATTGTTCTACCTCCTTAGGGATACGATCCTATACAATATTCTCTTACCTTGTTGAGTCTGATGGGAATCTCTTATTGGTACTTTATCATCGCGATCACAGGTTATTGGCAATGTTTACTAGCTTGATTCATCACGATAAGATTGGACTAGAGTTAAAACTTTGGGAAAGAGAGTACTGTTTTTTAGGCTTGTCGTCCTCAATTGCCAGTCCAGCAATCGGGGGTGGGCCGGTGGCGAGTGAATTTGCAAACATGATATTTTGGCGCAACTATGATGGTTGCTACGATTCTTATACTTGCAAAACAGAAGGAGAATGGAGAGGTAATAAAATATTTTATCCTTTTGATAGCATAGCAAACGTAGATTGAACCTTCTGAATTTTTGTATGATCATATTCAGTTTTTGTTTTATTGTATTTATATGGCCACAGTCAATTGTCTATCTTAAGTTGATTCATTTATTAATATTCTTGGTACCATTCACCAACTTAACTTATTATACTATTGATTTTATGTTTTTTTTTAAAATTTTTTTTAATTTAGAAATTCTGGATTGCATTCATAATTTACCAAAATAAAAACATTAGCCACAACGAACCAAAAAGCCACTAGCAAAAAATTCTGGAATTTTATGTATGCTATTTCGTACTTTCGTATTCTTTTTTATAGGGAAACAAAAAACAACACATTTTGACACGCTTTCTTAGCCTTTAGATATACTACAATCCAACTCTTGAAATGTATTTGTCAAAAAACTGATTTCACTATTCTATTAAATTATTAATAGCATTAACTCTTGCACATAAAAACAAACAATCTTCTCTTTTCTACTCATCCCCACTGTTATCTTTCTTTTCAAATCCTCACTCTTTCTCTTCTTCTAAACTTCTGATTCAAAAAATAAAGCTATGATTATGAACAAATCAAAGTACCAGATATTGGCCAACGAGGGTTGGTTGAGCTGGTAAGGATCATTCTCTCTTCGCTATCAAGGTCTAGGTTCGAGTTCTGCTGCCGACAATTCCTCTTGTTGGGTAATCTGTAAAAACTAAAAAAATAGGAAAAGACCCCTCTATAAGTCCTTTTTTGGTATGTCCCCCTTAAACTTTTGTTCACCAAAAAACATGTACCATATATTGAAAGGTGAACAAAATGATAAGACACTGGGACTGGTTGGGCTTCATATTTTGATCGATACCAATCTAGTGAATGATGGTTTTATAAACCCAAGTGGAACCATGGGTTTCGAAGCCTCCGCTTCCGGCTTTCACTGCGTACGAGCACCACCTTCTTCTCATGCTCTCTTTTTCTTCTTTTCATTCCATCTATGGAGCTGCGATTATTTTTTCGGATTCTCTCTTCTCTCCTTTCCTCTCAACTCTCATCTCAGATTTCTCTCTAAATTTTTTATTTAATTGTTAAATATTGAGGTGTTTTGATGATTGCCATCACTTTTTTCTGGGTTAGAGGTCGAGATCTATGGTTTTTTTGGTTTTTTTTTTTTTTTCCTGAATGTTGTCTTCCATATCTAAGATACTTTCATTCTCTGGATTCTTTTCATTTTGTTTCGAATTACCTTTGTTTTGCTATACAATTTTTTTTTCCTCATGTCTCTTGTCTCCTCTCACTGCCTACGAGAAGCCATGGATCAAATGCTTTGAGAATTCAAATCAGAATTTTATGTTTTTTTATATATATAAATATTGGTTCTGTAATTCATTAGATCTATGGTTTTTTTGGTTTTTTTTTTTTTTTTTTTTTCCTGAATGTTGTCTTCCATATCTAAGATACTTTCATTCTCTGGATTCTTTTCATTTTGTTTCGAATTACCTTTGTTTTGCTATACAATTTTTTTTTTCTCATGTCTCTTGTCTCTTCTCACTGTCTACGAGAAGCCATGGATCAAAGGCTTTGAGAATTCAAATCAGAATTTTATGTTTTTATATATATATAAATATTGGTTTTGTAATTCATTGTCTCTTTTCTTTACGATGATGGGTTTTGTATTTTATTTATTTTTTTGATCAGAGATGATGGGTTCTGTTTGTTTCTAAATTGCAGTTCCTATTGGCAAAAGAGATGATGTTGTTGATCTTCCCCTCCTTCTATTGTAAGCCTCTTGGCAAATGACTATGTTAGGATGACCACTGCTAGGCTTGTCCCAGTGTAGTTTTCTTTTTGGTTTTTTCTTGGGCTTCGGCCCTCCTTGTTACCGAAAAAAAGAAAAAATAAAAAATAAATTGCAGTTCCTATTGTAGTTTTTTTCTCTGAGTGTTCATGACTCAATCTCTTTTTTATTTTT
Organism: Prunus avium; assembly: GCF_002207925.1. Next base: position 171,455 of record NW_018921749.1, on the reverse strand, counting down.
TTATTTTATAACTCAATAATCTTTTTTTATATGATGTTAAATAATCTAATAAACAGTAAATTAATTTTGAAATTAGAAAAAAAATGAAGTCCAATGTTTTTCAATGTGGCCTTGTACCAAACAATGGACTGGACTTAAGTCCAATCCAGTCTAGTGCTCTACCAAACAACTCAATAGGACTTGAAGTCTAGCCCAATCCAAGTCAGTCCAATCTAACACTTTAAGTCCAATCCCAACCAGTTCAGTCCATACCACCAAACGGAGCCTAAGATCTCAGCCCTTACTTCTCCCTTCCTCTGTTTCACCTCTTTCCCATTGGAACCCACCCAATGTAAAATCTAAAGCAAATTTAAAATTGAATTGGGCATGTAGTTTTTATTTGATTATATTTTTCACGATCATGACAAAGTTTCGGTGGTTAGCGGGCAATCATCCATTAATTGAATTGAAGAGAACTTGCTACGTGAGACCATATCACATATGAATTCAATAAAAATAGGAAGAAACTCTGTAACTAATTTTTTAGATAAATAATATTTGTCAAAGCTTGTTAGAACCTCACTAGCTAGTTCAATTGACATGTCCCCATTTTTCCTGTATCTGTCCAATCCTTTACTTTTGATTTTTAGAACTAAAAAACGTGCAAAATGTAGAAGTATCATTCTCATAAGAATGGTTTAGAGGGTAACTAATTTGATACTCCATTATACTCCATGAATACAAGATTTTAGATTTTAAGTGAGTTGGGGATTATGGAGTTAGAGAAAAGGGTGAGTTAAGGATTAGAGAGTTAGCCAAAGATAGAGTTTTGGTGGTTGTACAATTTGGGTATCCAACATATTTAATTTTTAAATTTTTGGATACAGACGAGTATAATTGTTATTTTCTTAAAAAATATAAACAAAAATTCAAAGGATGTCTGTTGAGGCCCAAAAAAGTCACGAGAAGCCCAAAGACGTTTAAGGCCCAATATAACATATAATTTTGGTCATGCGTTAATCCAAGCTGTATTTTGGGAATTAATTCATTAAATAAATAATAGTGTACATGCCATGCGAAGCCAATAATACATTTTTCATATGTCAATCACCTATCAAGCTCACATGAACCCAAGTCATGTGGTTACGGGGCTTGCATGAGGGATTGTGGTGTGGAAGGTTACGAAGGTTCACAAGGCCCACGGAAGCTCTTGGATAATGGAGACTTTGGGCTAGCTACTTGGGAGCACCAAAGTCCAAGCCCATTACTTAGAGTTCTCCAATGTGGGTAAGCAAATGAGATATTTTCCAAGCATTTTCTTTTATCCATAGGAAATAGTCATTTTCCAAATACCTAGCTTTACCCATTGGAAATAAGCCTTTTCCAGCACTCCTTATTAACCATTGGAAACAAGCCAATTCCGACACTTCCCTTTACCCGTTGGAAATAGTCATTTTCCAATGCTTAGCTTTACTCATTGGAAATAAGAATGTCCCGATGCTCCCTTTTACCCATAGGAAATAGACTAGCTCAAACGCTTCCTTTTACCTATTGGAAACCAAAGAGAGCCTTCCCCCTCTATAAATTGGGAGGCATTTGCCCAGCCAAAACCAACCTCTCTTGGTTGTTGCAAGCTTCTCAACAACCATGAGAACTCATCTTCTTTTCTCTTTTTGGCTGCTGCAAGCATTCCAGCAGCCATCCCAGACATCAATCTCCATCTTTTGGCTGCTGCAAGCATCCCAACAGCTGTCAACCAACCTCTCTTGGTTGCTCAAGCACTCCAGCAACCATTGAACCACTTTCCTTCCTCCCTTTGGCTGCTGCAAGCATTCCAGCAGCCATCCCAGCCATCAATCTCCATCTTTTGGCTGCTGCAAGCATCCCAGCAGCTGTCAACCAACCTCTCTTGGTTGCTCAAGCACTCCAGCAACCATTGAACCACTTTCCTTCCTCCCTTTGGCTGCTGCAAGAGCACTCCCTATTACCCATTGGAAACAAGCCAATTCCGACACTTCCCTTTACCCGTTGGAAATAGTCATTTTCCAATGCTTAGCTTTACTCATTGGAAATAAGAATGTCCCGATGCTCCCTTTTACCCATAGGAAATAGACTAGCTCAGGTAAGCAAATGAGATATTTTCCAAGCATTTTCTTTTATCCATAGGAAATAGTCATTTTCCAAATACCTAGCTTTACCCATTGGAAATAAGCCTTTTCCAGCACTCCTTATTAACCATTGGAAAAAAGCCAATTCCGACACTTCCCTTTACCCGTTGGAAATAGTCATTTTCCAATGCTTAGCTTTACTCATTGGAAATAAGAATGTCCCGATGCTTCCTTTTACCCATAGGAAATAGACTAGCTCCAACGCTTCCTTTTACCTATTGGAAACCAAAGAGAGCCTTCCCTCTCTATAAATTGGGAGGCATTTGCCCAGCCAGAATCAACCTCTCTTGGTTGTTGCAAGCTTCTCAACAACCATGAGAACTCATCTTCTTTTCTCTTTTTGGCTGCTGCAAGCATTCCAGCAGCCATCCCAGACATCAATCTCCATCTTTTGGCTGCTGCAAGCATCCCAGCAGCTGTCAACCAACCTCTCTTGGTTGCTCAAGCACTCCAGCAACCATTGAACCACTTTCCTTCCTCCCTTTGGCTGCTGCAAGCATTCCAGCAGCCATCCCAGCCATTCCTCAACCATCACAACCAATATTTTCCTTCCTCCTCATACCCTTCTAAGCTATAAATACCATAGCCTTCAAGCCTCAAGCTTTTCCTCCCATCCTCCTTTTGAAACTCTTAAATCCCCATAGCCATAGCCATAGCCACAAATAACAAATCATCAACACCCCAAACTCAAGCATATCCAACACCAAGCCAAGCACATGCATTCTCATTTGCTAAACTTGTGAATCTTTAGCTCCCACACTCCAAGCTCTCATGCCAAGCTAATATTAACTCAGATCTACATCAGCAAGTCATCTTCAACTTTTCATCAAGCTGCCGGAAACATCAACATCAAACACGTAGCTGCTGGAAGAAGAACAGAGTACTCCTCTGGGACATGCTTTTCCCTCGGGATGCTTTGGGCCTAGTTCTCGCTAACTCAGAAAAAGGGGCAACGAAGGCTTGATCCACCACTTTATGGCGGTCCGAGAATCAATAAGCCCGAACGAGCCTTCCTACGGAAAAAGACCCCAACAATGTCCAAAGACCAGTTTGAGTGCAAAATAGAAATCCTCTTCCTTTAGAAATGTACTGCAAAATCCCAAAGTTAATTTTCCATTTCTCTTGGCCACAACGTGGTAAACTTTTTAGCCAAACACACAACCTTTGTTTAGTTACAATGGTGGGCTCTTTCTTTTGGGGTACAATGGCGGTCTTAAAGCCTATAATGTACAGAAGAACCTAGCTCTATGTTGAAGCATAAAATTGAATAAAACGTCCCCACTCGAACCTTATGGAAAATGTAGGAAAGCTAGGAAAAAAATATATCTTAACCAGAAAAGAATCTTTTCCTTGATTGCCAAGGGAGAAATCCACGAGATTTTTTTTTTACGAAGAATGCGAATTAACTTGACAAAGTATAACATCGCGATCACAGGTTATTGGCATATTTACTAGCTTGATTCATCACGATAAGATTGGACTAGAGTTAAAACTTGGGGAAAGAGAGTACTGTTTTTTAGGCTTATCGTCCTCAATTGCCAGTCCAGCAATCGGGGTGGCGAGTGAATTTGCAAACATGATATTTTGGCGCAACTATGATGGTTGCTACGATTCTTATACTTGCAAAACAGAAGGAGAATGGAGAGGTAATAAAATATTTTATCCTTTTGATAGCATAGCAAACGTAGATTGAACCTTCTGAATTTTTGTATGATCATATTCAGTTTTTGTTTTATTGTATTTATATGGCCACAGTCAATTGTCTATCTTAAGTTGATTCATTTATTAATATTCTTGGTACCATTCACCAACTTAACTTATTATACTATTGATTTTATGTTTTTTTTTAAAATTTTTTTTAATTTAGAAATTCTGGATTGCATTCATAATTTACCAAAATAAAAACATTAGCCACAACGAACCAAAAAGCCACTAGCAAAAAATTCTGGAATTTTATGTATGCTATTTCGTACTTTCGTATTCTTTTTTATAGGGAAACAAAAAACAACACATTTTGACACGCTTTCTTAGCCTTTAGATATACTACAATCCAACTCTTGAAATGTATTTTTCAAAAAACTGATTTCACAAATTTATTAATAGCATTAACTCTTGCACATAAAACCAAACAATCTTCTCTTTTCTACTCATCCCCACTGTTATCTTTCTTTTCAAATCCTCACTCTTTCTCTTCTTCTAAACTTCTGATTCAAAAAATAAAGCTATGATTATGAACAAATGAAAGTACCAGATATTGGCCAATGAGGGTTGGTTGAGCTGGTAAGGAACGTTCTCTTCGCTATCAAGGTCTAAGTTCGAGTTTCGCTGCCGACAATTCCTCTTGTTGGGTAATCTGTAAAAACTAAAAAATAAGGAAAGACCCCTCTATAAGTCCTTTTTTGGTATGTCCTGGCCCCGGATGGGTAGCCTCCCTTCCCCCTTAAACTTTTGTTCACCAAAAAACATGTACCAGATATTGAAAGGTGAACAAAATGATAAGACACTGGGACTGGTTGGGCTTCATATTTTGATCGGATACCAATCTAGTGAATGATGGTTTTATAAACCCAAGCGGAACCATGGGTTTCGAAGCCTCCGCTTCCGGCTGTCACTGCGTACGAGCACCTCCTTCTTCTCATGCTCTCTTTTTCTTCTTTTCATTCCATCTATGGAGCTGCGATTCTTTTTTTGGATTCTCTCTTCTCTTCTTTCCTCTCAACTCTCATCTCAGATTTCTCTCTAAATTTTTTATTTAATTGTTAAATATTGAGGTGTTTTGATGATTGCCATCACTTTTTTCTGGGTTAGAGGTCGAGATCTATGGTTTTTTGGTTTTTTTTTTTTTTTTCCTGAATGTTGTCTTTCATATCTAAGATACTTTCATTCTCTGGATTCTTTTCATTTTGTTTCGAATTACCTTTGTTTTGCTATACAATTTTTTTTTTCTCATGTCTCTTGTCTCTTCTCACTGTCTACGAGAAGCCATGGATCAAAGGCTTTGAGAATTCAAATCAGAATTTTATGTTTTTATATATATATAAATATTGGTTTTGTAATTCATTGTCTCTTTTCTTTACGATGATGGGTTTTGTATTTTATTTATTTTTTTGATCAGAGATGATGGGTTCTGTTTGTTTCTAAATTGCAGTTCCTATTGGCAAAAGAGATGATGTTGTTGATCTTCCCCTCCTTCTATTGTAAGCCTCTTGGCAAATGACTTTGTTAGGATGACCACTGCTAGGCTTGTCCCAGTGTAGTTTTGCTTTTTGGTTTTTTCTTGGGCTTCGGCCCTCCTTGTAACCGAAAAAAAATAAATTGCAGTTCCTATTGTAGTTTTTTTCTCTGAGTGTTCATGACCCAATCTCTTTTTTATTTTTTTATTTTATAACTCAATAATCTTTTTTATATGATGTTAAATAATCTAATAAACAGTAAATTAATTTTGAAATTAGAAAAAAAATGAAGTCCAATGTTTTTCAGTGTGGCCCTGTACCAAACAATGGACTGGACTTAAGTCCAATCCAGTCTAGTGCTCTACCAAACAACTCAATAGGACTTGAAGTCTAGCCCAATCCAAGTCAGTCCAATCTAACACTTTAAGTCCAATCCCAACCAGTTCAGTCCATACCACCAAACGGAGCCTAAGATCTCAGCCCTTACTTCTCCCTTCCTCTGTTTCACCTCTTTCCCATTGGAACCCACCCAATGTAAAATCTAAAGCAAATTTAAAATTGAATTGGGCATGTAGTTTTTATTTGATTATATTTTTCACGATCATGACAAAGTTTCGGTGGTTAGCGGGCAATCATCCATTAATTGAATTGAAGAGGACCTGCTACGTGAGACCATATTGCATATGACTTCAATAAAAATAGGAAGAAACTCTGTAACTAATTTTTTAGATAAATAATATTTGTCAAAGCTTGTTAGAACCTCATTAGCTAGTTCAATTGTCATGTCCCCATTTTTCCTGTATCCGTCCAATCCTTTACTTTTGATTTTGAGAACTAAAAAACGTGCAAAATGTAGAAGTATCATTCTCATAAGAATGGTTTAGAGGGTAATTAATTTGATACTCCATTATACTCCATGAATACAAGATTTTAAGTGAGTTGGGGATTATGGAGTTAGAGAAAAGGGTGAGTTAAGGATTAGAGAGTTAGCCAAAGAGAGTTTTGGTGGTTGTACAATTTGGGTATCCAACATATTTAATTTTTAATTTTTTGGATACAGATGAGTATAACTGTTATTTTCTTAAAAAAATATAAACAAAAATTCAATGGATTGAGTGCAAAATAGAAATCCTCTTCCTTTAGAAATGTACTGCAAAATCCCAAAGTTAATTTTCCATTTCTCTTGGCCACAACGTGGTAGACTTTTTAGCCGAACACACAACCTTTGTTTAGTTACAATGGTGGGCTCTTTCTTTTGGGGTACAATGGCGGTCTTAAAGCCTATAATGTACAGAAGAACCTAGCTCTATGTTGAAGCATAAAATTGAATAAAACGTCCCCACTCGAACCTTATGGAAAATGTAGGAAAGCTAGGAAAAAAATATATCTTAACCAGAAAAGAATCTTTTCCTTGATTGCTAAGGGATAAATCCACCGGAATTTTTTTTTACGAAGAATGCGAATTAACTTGACAAAGTATAACATATAATAAATGCCTGTTTGTCATTACTTATTTTGAGCTATAATCACTTTCCTTTCACAGTGTTGGATATCCATACCTTTTGGTAAAAGAGAAAAAACCTGCTTTTTGGAGGAAATTGATGCCACATACAGCAGTTTGGAGAAGTGGGTAGGCACCTGCTTTCAATTTCCACTTCTATGGAAATCAGATGCGAAACCGGTGTGAGTTAATGAATATTTTTATAATACCTATACTATCCTTATGTCTCTTTACAATTTACGTCACATATCCCTTCATTCCATTCAATCTTTAATTCACCCATTCTGTCCACTTCTTTTTTTCCTCTTCACTCGTTATCATTTCACTCTTCAATAATTAAATAAAGAGATATTTAGTAATATACCCATTCTTAGCACTAAAACTATAAATAAATCATACACCATTTAATTTTTATAAACAAACAAAAAAAAAACTCAAAAAATGATAGCTGGCACTATTGAATTTAATTTTAATTATTAAATTACTTTGATGTCCTATTGAGTGTTTTGGGCTTTTTTATGAGGTTTTAGAGTTGGGTTTATTTTAAGAAATCAATGGCAGTTTTGTAATTTAAAAGAAGTGAAAAATCTTTTTGTTATGTTGTAAATGGACTTTGGGTGTGTTTCTAAAGTCCATTTTATATAGGATTTTTTTAAATAATAATTTTAGCTCCTATATCGGGTATAATAGTGAATCTCCCTTAAATAAATACCTTGGTGGGTGTGCTTTTTTCATTCTCCAGGAGTGGCATAGATAAGACAGGATGCAGCAATTACCTCCTTTCCCTTACAAGTATTTTTTTTGTACCTTTTTTTTTTTGCTGTAATTATTCTTAATGTTTATGTTTTTTTTTTTCTGAATTTTCTTGACTTTCTCCTTTGAATCGTTTTTTTTGGGGCATTTAGGTGAATGATATATTGATTTGGAACATGGTACTTCAAAGACAAATAGTTTAGAGCATTCAAGGACAAATATTTAATTTTCAACATGATATTCTGTTTAATTTATGATCGAAACAATTTTTTGGGTGTGATGGTTAAGAAATATATTTGACAAAAGAATTGTTTATGTCAAAGTAAAAATGCTACTAAACAATTGAGAGAAAAATTCATTTTCAACATTATGTCCTTTTTAGTCATTATACACATACCACAACACTTTCACAAAAAATTTTACCAAACACTCAGAAACTGATTTTTGTACAAACAACAATTTTAGTAGCCAAACTGGCCCTAAGTGATGGATACTGCTTGCCTCTACTTGTAAGGAAATATTACTCATTCTTGCGAATCACAATTTGACACATATGCAAAATAATTCATCAAAAACACAAAAATAAAAAATTATGAACACATGTCACGTTGCTATTGGTAGGAATTTAGGAGCTTCTACTTACATGGTAAGGAGGGAAAGCATTTTCCATAAGTGATTTTACTACCACTACCACCACATGATTAGTACACAACACTTTTAACATCCTGTCTATTTTAGTCATTATTTACATTTACAACAATTTTATATTAAAATTTACCAAACGGTTTTGACACTGCTTTTTGTACTAACAGCACTTTAAAAATATTGTTTACCAAACATGGAGCTACTTTACTTTACAGCTAATTATTTTTAAAGCACAGCAGAAGCAACTTTTTTTTTAAGTGACAGCAATCCCAAACTGAGCCTAAGACATTTTGTAAAAAACCTCACACCTGCCCACCTATATGCAGGTGATTAAGAGCAGTTAATTTTGCTTGTATAAAAAAAAAGAGTGAAACTATGGAGACCAAAAATTCCGTTTGGCCTTTTCATTTTGGACTGACACTTGTTCATGTTTTTATTTTTATGTTGACCTCGTTTATGTTTACGGCCATCTATATAACACAACATCGAATAATTTCTCGTCACATACAAAGTAAACATCATCTTACATTGTGGACCATTGAAACTTTCATTTCGACCTAACCAACAAATGCTATAGGGAGCGTTATTTTTGGTGCGTTCATTGTCAACTTCAGTATTGTCAATTATATGGTCATAGTGTCCAACAAAAAAAAAATTTATTGTCAACGAATTTGTATATTGTACCCTGAGTTTTCAATTGTGGACTAATACTACTTTCATGCTATTTACTCTACTAATTTAACAATATTCTTTTCCTTTCCTTTTACTTTTTGGAATGAGACGACTTATGGGAGTATATAAAATAGTTGAGGCAAATTATGTGTACTGATTGAATTGATTTGTCAGCTTGACAAATTATAAGATGCACAAGCAATTACTCCACTTTGACAAAACTAAAGAGAATCCTCTTTTGGAATTCATGCATATTTATTGGTGCTCTGACATAATACAATATTCATAAGAAATTAAAATTATATACAATATGAAAATATATATATAAACTTTTGGAACGATTTCTTCAAGCACGTCGTTGTGTGATTTCCACAGTTCTACGACGTTGCTTTCTTCGTACCACTTTCACAAGCCAATTTGGTTTTCCGTTAGAGAGTACAAGATATCCCACAGATATTCCAATTACCACCCCAGATGCATACCCCATCAACACTACCTTCCAAACAAAACCATTCCCATGCTCCAAGTCACCCTCTTGTCCGAATGATGATGGTGGTGATTGATGTGCACCACATGTTTTAGAAAGTGGCAATCCACACAATCCTGTATTTCCACTATATGAATCATTTTCAAATGTATCAAATTGCTTGCCATGAGGTATGGACCCCACAAGTTGGTTTTCTGAAACGTTGAACTTTGATAGTGATGTCAACTTTGTCAATTGCCCCGGAATCTCACCAACAAGTCCATTTGAAGAGAGATCTAACCATTCAAGATTGCTCAATTCGCCAAATGAGGGTGGAATTGTACCTGTAAGCTCATTATTTGAAAAGTTAAGCCCCTTCAATGATTTAAGCTTACCGATTACATTTGAAATCTCTCCTATAAAACTGTTGTTTGAGAAATCTATACTTGTGAAGAAAGTTTGGATCTTCACCATTTCAATTTCGAAGCCTTTAATTGTCACCACCACAGTGTCGTGATAGTAGCCCTCTCCCATATATTTCAATTCATGCTCTTGTGAGTTTATCATGGCAGCTAAATTTTCAAAATATTTTGTTGGCAAAAGACCGCTAAACAGATTGTGGGAGAGGTCCATGATGCGCAATTTTTGGAATGGAAACTTAGATTTCGGATTTCCTATTGCACCATGGAATTTGTTAGACCTCAAGATAAGAACTTGCAACTTGGGAAGAGATTCCAGCCAATTAGGGAAGGTGTCATGAATTTTGTTGTTTCCCACGTCTAGAACTTCCAAATCTCTACATGTGAGCAAAGATGGTGGCAAGGGTCCTTCCAATTGATTTCCATCAAGGCCAAGATTTCTCAAAACGTTTCCCTTAGAAAATGTCATAGGAATCATGCCATCAAATTTATTCTTCCTCAAATCCAAAACGGAGAGGCTTTGACTGAAGTTTCCTAAGCATTGATGAATTTTACCACTCAATTTATTATTAGACAAATCAAGGATTTGAAGTCTACTCAAGCTGCAAATGGTTGGAGGCATCTCTCCAGTCAATTGGTTGTTTGATATGAAAAAGAAAATTGTGGAAGGTGGTGGAATTGGAAGCTCTCCTTGGAGCGAATTGCTGCCAAGGTTAAGATATCGAAGGTTTTTCCATCGAAACTGTCTTACAGCACCTGTGAAAAAGTTGTAAGAAAGATCCAATTGCCTCAATGAATCTTTAGCCACATCCGACAACCATTTGGGAACCTCACCTTGAATTTTGTTGTGGGAAAGGTCTAATGTCTCCAAGTTTTGTGAGGCTCTTAGAAAGTATGGGAACTCACTTATGTTGCAAGACGACAAAGCTAGGATCGAAAGTTGAGGCCAAGTGTTGTTACTCAAATGGTGGAAACTCAAGGATAGATGGTTAGAGGAAAGATTAAGGTAAGAAAGACTTTGGAGTTTTGAAAACTTTTCCAACTCTACAATGCCACTCAAGTTATTGGATGATAGATCAATCTCTGTAACCTTCTCAAGTTCAAAGATTGATCTTGGAATCAGGCCATGCAGCTTGTTATCACTGAAATCAAGCAGTGTCAAAGAATGACTAGTTTGGAATTCAATGATGTCACCGCTGAGTTGGTTGCTTGCCACGCTAAGAACCTCCAATGATGGCAAACTACCTAACCAAGATGGTATTGTTCCGTTGAGTAAGTTCTCATATAAATCGAGCTCGGTTAAGTGTCGAGGAATAGGAACCACCTGTTGTTTTTCTGAAAAATCATACAAAGAAGAGATCGATGTCGAGTTTCTATCAACTTCTGGAAATTGACCGACATAATTGTTTCCACTAAGATCCAAGTTAGTGAGTCTCTCAAGCTTCAGAAGCGACCATGGAATTTGGCCTCCGAAACCGTTATGTGAGAGGTCCAACTGCATGATTTGTGTGAGGTTACCAGGTAATGCAGGATATGGTCCTACAAAACTGCAATTTCTGAGAGACAAATCTCTCAAAGACTTGAAATTTCTTGTCAGATGATGCCAATCTACTGAGATTCTAGTATAAGAGAGCCGCAAGGTTTCAAGTGGACCGCTCCAGTTAGACTTGGGGAAATAACCTGTGAGATTACGGTTATAACCTAAATATAATAATCGAAGGTTTGGTCGGCGAAAAATGCTTTCTGGAAATTTTCCTTGCAAGTTGCACCTGGAGAGTCTAAGAGTGTTCAAAGAAGAAGACAAATTCTTGAAGGAATCAAGTACAACTGATGACATGTCAACAGTGTATAGATTAAGCTCCCTAAGATTGGTTAGGTTTTTTACAATTCTGTTGAAGCTAAGAGTATCTAGTCTCACATTAGGTAGCGAGAGATTGAGTGAAACTAAGTTGGAAAGGTGGGAAATTTCGGGGGGGACTGGCCCGTTGAAATTAGAGAAAGAGAGGTCAAGGTAAGTCAAACTTTCAAATCCACCAAACTTGGACGAAATTGGGGAACCTCTGAAATCATTATCCGAGAGGTCTAACCTCTCGAGATGGCGAAGAAAGAATAAGCTGCAATTGGAATGGATATTGCCTTGAAGGCCACTAAGACCAAGGTTGAGACCGATCACATGACCAGTCACCTTTCCACAAGTGACTCCCCTCCATTCGCAACAATCCTTGCCTTTCTCCCAAAAAATAGTCCTACTAGAATAGAAGGAGTTCTTGAATTGAAGCAAAGCAAAGCTATCGTCAGGATGGCATAAATGCCTTGAAGACAGAGAAGAGGAAGAGTTAGCTGATGAACAAGTATTAAAGAGCATGAAGAGGAGGCACATCCATGACAACCAAGCCATCTTTCTTCCAAGATCCAAAAGTATATATATGTTTCTACTAAAAATGTTGTGAGGAACTCTATACTGGATATGTTGATATTTATAAGAAGCTTAATGAATAGTAATTTCTCTTCTCAGCAGCCATTCCGAAATCCAAAAGTATATAACAAATTATTAATGTCTGACTAAGTCCACAGCAGCCATTCTGAAGACTTTGTCTATCTCTGTTAACGTCGCGGTAAGGTTGTTCTCCTGCAACAAAAGTTGACCTTAATTCTTGGTCTCATTGTGCTGATAAATTGACATTGCAGGTGAAGGCCTGCGTCTCTATTATCTAATTGAAACAAATTTGCACCAAATGACTTGGGGAAATTGTTGGCCAGACATGGAAGATATTCTTGAAGATGGTATGTCTGCATCGATACGTACGTACAATGTTTCTGCTATAATTGAAAGGCCACTGCTACAATAATATGCAATTTGAGTGGTGTTTAATCAGACCAGATTGAATTATAGGGAAAGCAACATTGACGGCAAATGCTTGTATTGTATGTGTCGAGTTACCTTTACTTTCTATGTAAATAATAAAAGTCCTTGGCGTATGGATTTCGTGTGATTGCGTCTGTTTACTGGTCATATGATTCCAAAATTACATTAAGAAAAGGTCTAGTTCACGTCATTTTGTTTTTTATTCAAGACTTTTTTATTCTTCAGTTTTTATTTATACCGACACATAGTTATCATCGATGGATCTCTCAAATCATCAAAATGATATCAACTCAAACACTGACACGTTAACACAACACGGACACGTGAAATACCATTCAAGGACAGCACTATCAACCACTAAATAGAAAGAGAAGAAGGGCATGGCGGACATTTATGAAAGATATTTGAAATTTCTCTTGCACAACTGGGAAAGCACTATATCGGATGAATGATTATGACTTAAATGAGACCAAGTTATTTGGTGATTATGACTTAAATTTACAGTTGTATTTTTCCTTACCTATGATTGAAATATTCTATGAGTATATGAATTCCTCCGTGTTAAAATGGGCACCTTAATTTTCAAAGACTTCAAAGGAATAAATAAATAAATAATTTCAAAGACTTGCTAAGCAGGGAATGAGTAATCATAAATTAACCATCAAAGTCGTTCTTGGCGGTTTCGCTTGTCTTTTCACTCTCTATCTCTACTTGAATGACTATTTTCTAGGCCTTAGGCCTTTAGTCCAATATTTGAATGAACTTTCAGAGCAAATAATACAGGAAAAAAAGGAAAAAGAAAAAGAAAAAGAAGCAGGGTTGAGAAAGAAAACAGTACTCTCAAGAAAAAATGGTTTAATGAACAAAACAAACATGTTAATGTTATACATTAATATCATTTGGTAGAGATTTAATTCTTCGCTAGCTGCTACACCAATTTGAAGTGCTGTCAATTGACATTGAGGGTGAAGGCCTGCGTCTATTCATGTAATTGGAAAAAACCTAACTGATACAATACTACATCAATTACATGTACAATCAGCATCTCAACACAGAAAAAACTAAAAAATTCGGAAAAAGACTTAGATCTGAATAAATACATACCTCAACATTGATGCAAGCTCCAATCCACCTCCAAAAAATCGTGACGCACCACAGAAGCACGGGTAAAGGGAAATTAAATGACAACCCTAAAGTTCGATGACTCATTTTAAACTGACATCGATGACACGTTTTAAAATGAGTGCAGCTATTTCCACCCACCATATAGATTTTAAAAAACACAATCCTATTTTTTCACCCACCAATATTCCTAAAATACCTTCTAATTATTACCTCATTTCCTCCCTCCTTTTATTCTCTGCTCATGTCTTCTCTCTCTAACACACCACACATCTCTCTCTCATTTTTGTTGTATCTTATTTTCCATCTCTCACGCTTCATCTCTCTCTTTCATGTTTACTATACAAACTAAAACTGTTTTTTGTTGTATCCTCTTTTTTTTTTTGTTGTAAATATGGATATGTGAATATAATCATATTTATGCTCTTAGCTTCCTAGTATTGTAAATAAACTCTTTCTTCAAAGTTATCCAAGGACCATAAATCTACTGAACTTTGCAGTAAAAATATATATATATAAAACACCCATGCAAAACACATGGAAATGTCAAAGAGTACAAAGCCAAATAGATAAGGGAAAAACAATAGTACTCACCCAATTCACATGTCTCACCCTCAAATTTGTTAAAAGAGACCAAGTTCAATCATTATCATATGCTATTGTTTCTCTGGTTATGACAGCATACCTTGTTTCTCTTTCTTTTTCCTTAAGTCATTTTACAATAAGGTTAAATTTATCTTTAAAAATTTAAAGATAAGATGGGTGGGAAAATAGAACAGGTGGGTGGAAATAGCAGCACTCTTTAAAATACGTCATAGATAATGACATTTAATGACGTGGATTTTCGACGAGTCATTAAAACTGTGTCATAAAAAGACATTTTTGTTGTATAATTGATGCTCAAGCATGATTTTTCATATTTGAAGTCCAATTTTCTGATTTTGAATTTCTTCATTTTTCTAAAAATTTTTCGTATGAACAAGCCCATGTTTTTTTCCTACATGAAATCGAAAAAATTCAATAACATGGAACGATCGCACACTAAGAACCTCAACTCGCACAAAAAAGGGAACAGGAAAATCGTACTCATTAGCTATGTGAAATCGGTATAAGAAATAGAAAAAAAAAAAAAAAGAGGAATAGAGCTCAACGACGCAAAACAGACACATGAGTAAAATGAATGAAACCTACAGTTTTGGAAATATATACCGCTTTTAGGTGAATAAGGGCAAAGTTGTACTTTTCTAAACCCAGACTAACAAAGCCCATAATACATGGGCCAGTTATTGACGTAAAACCAACAAAAATATAAAATCACTTTGAGTAAGGCCTAAAACTAATCCTAATTACTAAAGTTTTTGTTGAGCTAAAGCTAAATTTTCTAATTAGAAATATATGCTTCCAAAACAAAAAAATTGTTGTGTAGTTTTTTATTTTCTTTAAAAAAAATAGTTATACAATTTTAAATATTTTTAGTTATAGTGACTTAACGGAAACTTTAACAAAGTTAGATGTAGGTGATAAATTGTAACAGTTTAAAAATTTCAAGTGGTTAAAAATAAAAATTAAAAAGTTCAGGAATTGTAATAGTTTAAAAAGTTCAAGTGGTTAAAATTAAAAATTAAAAAGTTCATGTGGTGATTATGTACGGGCCGAAATTTTCATGTGTTATTGATGCAAATGGAATGAAAATATTATTGACACATTGGCGGAGTTATCAAACAGCCCCAGAGAAGTTGCAAAAAGAGAATTGCTTATGACGTCATGACTAAAAGAAGTTACAATTATCAAATGCTTAAACAAAAGAAATCATATTTAAGACGAAAAAGAAGAAATTAGAACACAAGTATAATTAGGCAAGCCTAGCTACTCAGTGGATCCATGTTACCAGCAAATGGAAGTGGCGGGACCAAAAAGTGGTAATGTATGTTTAGGCCTATTTGCAACTAGATGGAACAAGTTAACCGCTTTTTGGACAGGCAAGAACCATAAAATATACTAGCTTGATTGGAGAGGGTGAAAGACATAACACATTTATCTCTCCTGGTTGATATTTGAACCTGATTTCGATGTGGACCAAAAATGTAGCTATTATACATATTTACTAGCTTGACCAGTCACGAAAGATTTATAGAAGTCTATAACATATTTGAGGCAAATTGCGTATACTAATTGAATTGAATTGTCAGTTATATTTGACAAATTACAAGATTCATAAGAAATTACTCCACTTCGACGAATGTAAAGCGGATTCGCTTTGGAATTCATGCATATTGCTGGCACTTTCACATCATACAATATTCATAAAAAATAATACAATATCAAACTATGCTTTCTTCAAACACTTCAGTGTGTGATTTGTAAGAAGGTTTATTACATTAAACCTACTGAAGTGATCTTCTAATCAACTAAGGATTGCAAAGACTCATTGTTTATCAGGGACTCAAAACCTATCTCGATTAGGAAGCCTCTAAACAGTGTTTAAGAAGGATAATGAAGGCTTAAGGGTTCCGAGTTCTACAAGGATTGGAACAGATTAAACCTATAGCATGAAGGATATCTCTAAGTGTTTCTTGATGGGCAAGACACTTAGAGAGATGCATATAAATAGAAGGCTCCTTCCTAGATCCGAAATGGGCAAGACACTTAGAGAGATGCATATAAATAGAAGGCTCCCTCCTAGATCCGATACACAACAAAAGCTAATCAGAAAATTCACCCATCAGAGTTATAGCTATCAAGATCGGTTTCTAAGGAGAAGAGCTTCTTTACCTTCTTTCCTTGCGCAGCCAATCTGTTTCAGCATCATCAGATCTGCTCCAGCACCATGACGGATTCAGGTTAGTGTTCTATGTGTTATAGCTCTAAAGTATTTACATGTGGTATCAGAGCATGAGTTATATCATGTTCTACCTAACAAAACTCGTGCAGGAAAATTAAGAGAAATAACTGACAGTTTTTTTTAAGTTATAAAGTATGAACATGATAACAGTATAAAGTATGAACTTTATCATGTTCTTGACGGTTTCTACAGATCATTGCTTACAGTTATTGTGCAGTGATTGAGTAAGCCAAAGCGACTCAACCATTGTATGATCACTGTATTCAAGGTTTTATGATCAGAATTTGCACCATGATGCAAAACATGTCGAAAGGCTTTCTGTCTAAAGATGTAAGCTGTTTGATATGTCTTGCATCATGGTGGATCGACATGGGACATGGATAGATATGGATTAGTGAAAGGTTTTCTTCTGTCTAAAGATGTAGAAGATCTTTTGCTCAGGAAATTCACATCTATTCGTTTTCCAGTGTCAATAAGCATGCTTGATTCACTGTCCAAAGATGTGATTAAGTATGTTTGATTAAAGTTCTGGGGAAAGTTGTATGTATATATATAAAGTGCTTATTTTGTTCTAAACATGTACAGTCAATCATAACTCGATTCGAACTCTCACTGGCTCAAATTATAAGAAATGGAGAGAAGATGTGGAAATTGATATCCAGATAGGACAAAAGGTTACAGGTTTTATTGTCCTAAACACAACACTAGATTTGTAGAAACACAAAGAGCAATCTTCATTGAGGAGGAGAAAGAAGAAGTAGACAATGCAGATTTTGTTTTTGATGAAGTTTTGGAAAATCAAGAGACTGCAGAAGAAAATGAAACGACAGAAGTGATTGTTTTACCTTTTGTTACCTTGGAAGGAAACCAAGCCTCACCAACACATGAGGACAGAAATCATGAGCAAAATCCAGTGACAGAAACTCAACCAATTGCAGCAGAAGAAATACAAACAGATCAGCCAGCACAAGCTTCAGACCCACAACTTAGAAGATCACAAAGGTCTAAGAGGCCAGCCTTGTCGAGTGACTATTTTGTTTACCTACAAGAATCAGAGCATGACATCAATACTGAGGAAGACCCTGCAACCTTCAAGCAGGCCATGGAAAGTAACAAAAGTTCACAATGGTCTGCAGCCATGGAATCTGAATTAGAATCCATGAGCAAAAATGGGGTATGGAGACTAGTTAATCTGCCACCAGGATGCAAACCTATAGGATGCAAGTGGGTTTATAAAACGAAAAGAAATGCACAAGGACAAATAGACAGGTATAAAGCCAGACTAGTGGCAAAAGGTTACACACAAGAAGAGGGAGTTGATTACAATGAAACTTTCTCTCCAGTATCAACTAAAGATTCATTCAGAGTTATAATGGCTTTGGTTGCACATTTTGATTTGCATCTTCATCAGATGGACGTTAAGACAGCCTTCCTAAATGGAGAACTAATTGAAGAAATATATATGAAGCAGCCGGATGGTTTTGCCTCAAAAGGGGAAGAGAATTTAGTGTGCAAGCTGCAGAAATCAATATATGGTCTAAAACAGGCATCAAGACAATGGTATCTCAAGTTTGATGAAGTTGTTAAGTCCCAAGGCTTCATTGACAATCCATTGGATGAATGCATCTATATGAAATTCAATGGAAAGAATTTCATCTTCATGCTGTTATATGTGGATGACATCCTTCTAGCAAGTAGCAATTTGTCCATGTTGCATGACACTAAAAGAATGCTATCAAATCATTTTGATATGAGTGATTTGGGAGAGGCAAACTACGTTCTTGGAATAGAAATCAGCAGGGACAGAGAAAGAAAAATGATTGGTTTATGTCAGAAGGCATATATTGAGAAAGTGCTTAAGAGGTTTAACATGGGAAACTGTACAGGATGTGATGTTCCTTTTTCGAAAGGTGATAAATTGAACAGTGAACAGTCTCCTAAAACTGAGCAAGAGAGAGAAGAGATGAAGGATAAGCCCTATGCATCATTGGTGGGAAGTTTGATGTATGCACAAGTCTGCACCAGACCAGATTTGGCATTCTGCATAAGTGTTCTTGGCAGATTCCAGTCTAATCCAGGCCAAGCACATTGGATTGCAGGCAAGAAAGTATTAAGGTACTTGCAGAGAACTAAAGAGTACAAATTGGTCTATAGAAAGGTTGATAACTTGCAGCTGGAAGGATATGCAGATGCAGACTTCGCAGGATGTCAGGATACTAAGAAATGCACATCAGGAGTTGTTTTTCTGTTTGCAGGAGCTGCAGTGGCTTGGAAAAGTATGAAACAGCAGTATGTATCAACCTCAACCATGCAAGCAGAATTTCTGGCAGTTTATGAAGCCACCTCAATGGCAATGTGGCTTAAGAATTTCATGTCCATGTTGAAAATTGTAGACTCAATACAGAGGCCAATTCAGTTATGGAATGACAATACTGCAGCAGTGTATTTTGCACAAGGAAATAAAAGATCAAGTGGAATGAGGCATTTGCATTTAAAGTTTTTATCTTTAAAGGAAAAGATTCGAGATGGAGAGACTGCTCTAAGTCACATTGGCACAGATTTTATGATTGCAGATCCCTTAAATAAAGGTCTGCCTAATCATGTTTTTCATAGGCATGTGGCAAGCATGGGATTGCAGTTGAGTTTCGATACCTAAAGTCAGTGGGAGTCAGTGGGAGCTAGAGTTCTTGCTGTTATTTTTCAGTTTTGATTTTGTTAACTAGTTTTATCTAGACTGTTTTGGTTTTGCAGACTTAATTGAATTACTTTTATATAATGTTCTGCATTTGCTGTTTATGAATGACAAATAGAATAAAGGCCAAACTGTAAACATGCTAGCATTCTGCTTGCAGTTTGAATCTATGAATGAGTCATTAAAGTTTGTTTAAAAGGAGACCTTGGTAGTCTTGAAGGGTGAGCAAAGAACAGTTTTGGTTTTGTCACACTTACAGTAAAACTAAACAGGTTCTTGTTTTCAATCTAGTTGGAAGCCTTATGTGTTTTGCAAATTCATATATGTGGTTATAAAAGTCTTGGATGTTATATATCCAGTGTACTTCGATAGTCCCTTGTGAATTTTCAAAATGACAGTGGCTTGATAAAAGGAACAAGAGAGTTTTGAGTACCACATGGCCATTAAGTGATGAACAATAAGTCTAAATTGATTATTTGATCAAGTGGGAGAATGTAAGAAGGTTTATTACATTAAACCTACTGAAGTGATCTTCTAATCAACTAAGGATTGCAAAGACTCATTGTTTATCAGGGACTCAAAACCTATCTCGATTAGGAAGCCTCTAAACAGTGTTTAAGAAGGATAATGAAGGCTTAAGGGTTCCTAGTTCTACAAGGATTGTAACAGATTAAACCTATAGCATGAAGGATATCTCTAAGTGTTTCTTGATGGGCAAGACACTTAGAGAGATGCATATAAATAGAAGGCTCCCTCCTAGATCCGAAACACAACAAAAGCTAATCAGAAAATTCACCCATCAGAGTTATAGCTATCAAGATCGGTTTCTAAGGAGAAGAGCTTCTTTACCTTCTTTCCTTGCGCAGCCAATCTGTTTCAGCATCATCAGATCTGCTCCAGCACCATGACGGATTCAGGTTAGTGTTCTATGTGTTATAGCTCTAAAGTATTTACATGATTTTCACAATTTTACCTCATCGCTTTTTTCCAATCACTTTCACAAGTCAATCAGGTGTTTCATGAGAGAGTATAAGATATAACCTATAGATATTCCAATTACCACCCCAGATACATAGCCCATTAACACTACCTTCCAATCAAATCCATACCATTCCCATGCTCCAAATCATTTTCTTCTTGCAATGCCGGTGGCGATGACTGATGTTGAAAACATCTTTATGAAAGTGGAAGTCCACATAATCCAACGTTGCCACTGCATGAATCATTGTCAAATGTATCAAATTGTTTTCCATGAGGTATGGGCCCCACAAGTTGGTTTGCCGAAACGATGCACTTTTCAAGTGTTCTTAAATTTACCAATTGCTCTGGAATCTCATTGACAAGCCTGTTTGAAGAAAGGTCTAAGCATTCGAGATTGTTAAAATTGCCAAACGAGGGCAGAATTGGACTTGTAAGACTATTATGAGAAAAGTTAAGCACCTTCAATGACTTAAGCTTACCGTTTACGTGTGGAATCTCTCATATGAAGTTGTTGTTTGAGAAATCTATAGTTGTGAAGAAAGTCTGGATCTTCGCCATTTCAATTTCAGAGCCCTTAGGCCATCTCCAAGTGAGGGCTGTATCTTCAAATATAGCCCAAAGTTCCCAAAACTCATCTCTAAGAGTGGGCTACACAAAGGGTAGGGGTCATCATTTGGCCCACAGGCCTGTGGTCCAATGGGAGCCAGCCCGGCCCATTAAGAAAAAGCCCAGCCTGACATGTTGTTTAGTGGGCTAGGCTTGAGCTTGGGTGTTTAAAACCCGGCCTAGCCCATAAGCCCGGCCTATTTGAGCCCATTAAAGCTAGACCCTCAAAGCCCTTCAAAGCCCGGCTCGTCAAGCCCATGGATATAAGCCAGTCCTCTGTGCACTAGAGAACCATTTGGATCAGGTGAGAACGCTTATGTGAGAACATTATATAAGAATCAATCGCAGCCATTGAAATGCATCTGAAAGGTTGAAGAGAAATGTTTGTGCCTGATAAATCACGGCCATGAGCAGGCCGAAGGAGCCCTTTATCTCGGCCCTGGCACTTGTTTGCAGAGGCTGAAACGCAGCGTTTCGCCAGGGTACTTCGCCTTCTTAAAAATAAAAGAAGGAAATGCTAAGGCACGATCATCTCGGCCTCAAGCATAGACCGAGGCCGAGGCCGAACAAATTTGCGGCCAAGGCATTAAAGGCAAATCATCACGTGACAGCAGGGTCCCAGGCTTCATTTAATGAAGTAGTGCCTGTTTAATGCTGCAAAACCCATTGGCCACAAAGTAGCATTTAATGCATGAGGGAAGGTGGGAAGTGACTGAAGTCAGGATTTGGTGATGAAGATCAGAGTGATTAGACGTGGACATTCTCACAAAGATTCTGACAGCTTGAGATGTTGGTTCACCAGCTATCCAGGCAATAAATGCGTCTCCACGGCCAGAGGTTCAAAACCCACGATTGAGCGCGGCGGCCGAGATTCACCAGGATTTCTGGGGTCTCATCACCATACTTCACGATCCCAAATGTCGATTGGATTGCCCACTTGCGCTAATCAGACTCCACTATGCGTAAATTCAGCCTCGATTACTCATCCAGGGACTCTTTGATCGGTTCATAATTGTATATCATTTTGTACCCTTCTAGCTTATGATTTGGTTATGCTTTTGAGTTAAACTTGTGCTTTTAATCCTTTTTGTGTTTATCTTTCAGTTCATTGAGCTTTAGGTAATAATGATGGCTTTAGAGAGCATAATTCATGCAATTCAAGCATGT
>NW_018921749.1:124534-147961 GCF_002207925.1 Prunus avium | reverse complement strand
TTCGAAAAAATGGCGCCTTTCTTATTCCTGACAGTGGCGCCTTTCTTGTCAATGGAATTATGAATTAACCATAGTCATAACACCCAAATACCTACCAGACATCAAGTTCTCTATTCCTCATCTCTTCTCACAGAAACTCGTGTACTGTTTATCTTTGAGTTGCCCTTCTGTTGTCGCAGAACCTCCGTGATCGAGTAATTCTCATCTGAACGTTTGAATCGGTACGTTTCTGTCGAATTCCCTCTCTCTCTTTGATATTAAAGTTTGCATGTTATATTTCATTCACTTAATTTAAATTGCTTTAGGATTTTAGGGAGGATTTGAGGGGTTTGATTTTCTGGGTAAGAGTAGTCTGTCTCTGTATGGATGTGTTTGCAAAATTCTAAATTGGCCTTAGTCCTTTAGTCCAATCTGTGAATGAACTTTTAGAGAAAATTCATAAACAAAAAAAAGAAAGAAAAAAAGAAGGTACCAACTTTTCTTTGTAGGAAATGATGGAACAACCTTAACGTTATGACTTGCACATGAAATGTTTATTACTCTAACATGTGCAAGAGGGTTTTTTTTTTGGGTCAAAAGTGTGCAAGAGGTTCTGTGCCGTTTCCCTATGAAGCATGAACTATCAAAGCATTCAGAAAGACTAAAATATGGCAACTAAATCTTTTAGCACTCTCATATTAACATGCTAGAGCTTCTTGTGCCTTCCATTCATTAGCGACCAAATTCCTAAACATGCCCTTCTCTCTCAAATACCTGAACATCAATAAAACATACAAATAATTGTAATACTAATTTTGAAGAAGCATGACTGGAAAACGAAACACTACTCTCAAGAAACAATGGATGTACTGGAATTCTTATATTTGCCTCTTTATATCCAATTCAACAATTTGCTTTTACAAAAACCAATTAAAAGATTAAACCAATAAATATTAAAATCATAAATTAAAAATTGAGAACCTCATCACTTTTATGCATCTAGAGGTTCAATTATTCTGGATAGCCAGTGTTGGTTTGTATTATTTCTTGTAGTTTGTCTCGCTTAGAAAGGGTGCTGATTAAGGAGGAGAAGCAAGAGGCAATAGGTCGTTGGTTCCAGAACCGACCGATCGCATAAATCTCGGGAGTAGCAGTCGCAAGTGCTAGAGCGAATTCAAGTATCTACAAAGAAGCGATCGGTCGCAAGGTAAAAGCGACTGCTCGCCGCGTGTTTTCCAGTACGACGTGTTTTGGTATTTTACATGGGTTTTGGAGTTTTTTCTAGTCTCTTTGGGCTATGTTAAGTCTTCTATTCCTATTAAGTTTGTACTTAAGTCCTATGAACTATCAATAGGCACTTTAGTGCGAGGTTTTCATAACGTGAGAAAACTAAGGCATCAAATTGGGTTTGAGCCAAGGGTGAGAGAAAAGATAGCTAGGGTTTGATAGAGAGCAAAGGGGGTTCTTCATTGTAACTAAATGTGTTGTTTCATACTAGTGAATTTCTCAAGGATCACCAAAGAGCACGTCGGCACAAAGTCAAACCTCTATAAATTCTTGAGTTCTATGCGTGCGTGTTTAATTTTTGGTTCGTATGTGTGCTTTATCTTTGCGTGACTTGTGTGTGGTAGTTGCATAGTCCATCAATGACAAGCGCTCCCAGAAGATGATATCACAAGTGGCGAGTGTGAAGGTCGAGTTGAAGCAATTCACCGGCAAGGAGAACTTCATGCTTTGGCAACGAAGGATGACGCACGTCCTTAAGCAGCAAGGTCTCAGCATAGTCTTGGCAGAAAAGGAAAAGAAGCTGAAAACCATGGCGGATGCTAAGTGGGAAGACCTAGACGAGCTTGCTAGAGGATCCATCAAACAACATCTCAGTGACAAAAATGTTGTGTAATGTGATGGAAGATGTCGCGAAGCTTACATGGTAGAAACTTGAGGAGATGTTTGCGTCAATAGATTTGTCAAACAAGCTTTTCTTGAAGGAAAAGCTTCACTCTCTAAAGATGGAGGAGGGCATAAACATGATGGAGCACATTAGCACCTTTATTAGGTGTATTGCAAACTTACAGAGGTTGGATTACGTTTATAAGTCGGGACAAGGCCATGATGTTGTTGACATCCTTGCCTCTGTCTTATAAGAACTTCTGCACGATGCTTATGTTCGGCAAAGGAACTTTGAAGTATGAAGAGGTGATGCAAGACATCCTGACGCATCATACGATAGTTCAACAAATAAGAGATGTCTCTCAAGGTGAAGGCCTTGTAGCAAAGTTCAGAGAGAGAGGTTAATCGAGTAAGCGCGAAGGCAAGAAGAGCAATTGGGGAAGATCAAAATCCATGGAGAAACACAGTTGTTTTGAATGTGGGTAAAAAAAGAAGCTGGGGTTGTGGAGGATAGCGATAATGAGCTTTTATTTACTGATAGCATTGTTAATATTGATGCACTTGCTATTTCTTCTAGGGTTTCTACTTCTGACTAGATTTTGGATTTCATGTACTCATATCATATGTGTTCAAACAAATCTTGATTTGACACTTATAAGGTGGATAATGGCGGTGAAGTTGTGATGAGGGACGACTCCGTTTGTAGAGTCGAAGGCACATGTACTATCAATGTGAAGATGCATGACGACATGGTTAGGACATTGAGTATGGTTAGGTACATACCAAAGTTGAAGAAGAATATGGTCCCCCTCGATACTTTTGACAAGAATGGTTATTCCTACAAGGCCATGGGAGGGAAACTCAGTGTCTCAAAGGGTTCACTTGTGATTATGAAGGGATAAATTACCTAACTGCATGTATCGACTATATGGTACAATGGTGATTGGTGAAGCAGATGTATCTACCAAGAAGGACTCAGAGGATGAGACTCAACTTTGGCATTTGAGGCTAGGGCATATGAGTGAGCGAGCCTTTTTTTAGCTATTGTTTCTCCTAGATTCAATCGGCCTAACTTAGGCATTGGAGGGCCTTTGGCCAACGCCCTTTAGGTGTGGTCTATTTACTCTAGTCTTTTTTACAAGAATTGAGAAGGAGAGAGAAGGAAGAGCAGAGAATTTGATTTAGATCTAAACAGATGAAGTGTATGAAATGCTAGATGCAGATTTTGAACAACAGAAGTAGATTTCAAAAGCAATACGGAAATCTCAATTCGAAAACCATGGCCTCACCCAGTAGAAAATGCATTGTAAAAGTTTTTTCTTAAAAAATTCTTAATGGGTGAAGTCGATTTCAAAAATAAAAGCATATTTCAAGAGCTATTTGAAAACCTCATTTTAAAAACCATGAACACTCTCACAGAGAAAATGGCAGAGGTATGCATCTCAACAATCCAGTAATGAAAGTGTTGGATGTTCTCTACCATTAGCCACCCTTTTGATAAATTAGGGCATCTCAAAATATAGACACCTGTGAGCTAATGATAAGAGCTAGAATTGGACAAAAATGGTTAAGATAGAAAAACTACAACTGGCAATAGAGGCAAGCTCACGTGAAAAATAAATGATGTGACAGTAACACGTGACAAACAATGATGACTAGTCATGCAAAAGAGAGCTTTGAGAGCATGAATCCATCATGAAGTTGATCTCAGCCATACTCTTCATAATTTGGGCCCATTTGATAACTATTTCAGTTTCTAGAATATGAAATTTCTTTGATATTGGTAACCAATTATAGTTTTAAAAAAAAACTGAAAATGAAAAACTTTTTAAAAGTTGTTTAGTAACTGATTTCAGTTTTATGTGAAACTTGAAAATGAATTTCTTTTGGGGTCAAATTGGGAATTTCAGGTCATAAAATGAAATGCATGTTACAAAGAGTTCGTAGTATTTTTGGGTGCATTTTTTTTAGCGTTATGATGAATTTTTGGTGAATTTTGGATATAGAGGTCTTGAAGCTCGAATTGGCTATGCGGCTAAACGCAAGAGTTGAGCAACGTCCAAGTCGGTAGGTCCCAAATATCAACTTATGGTAACTGGAGTAAAATGTATGTGTGGTGATGTGAAATTGTTGAATAAGAAAGGATGACCATGGTTAATGATAGTACCAGTTTGAACAAAAAAAATAGAAAGAAAGGATGGCAAAACAAAAAATTAAAATGAAAAAAACTGAAAACTGAAAATACTTTCAAGTTGTTTTTAAAAAATAAGGGTAATTTTGAAAACTAGTTTTACTTTTTCAAAAACTGAAAACGAAAACTTTTACCAATAATGTTTTTAGTTTTCAATAAAAGTTAAAAAAAAAAAAAAATGGTTATCAAACGGTAGAAATAAAGTCCAAATGGATACGGAAAAGCTAGTGTGACACCCAAAAGGAGCATTTTGTGTGGGCTTATTTTTTTGTTTGTTTTTTTGGCTTAAACTTCTGGGCTAGAACAACGGGCAACAACGTCCACAAAGCATTGCCGAAGGTCACCCAAAATATAGTCCAACTTGATGGATGACGGAGGAGAATAAGAAGAGGCACACATCAAATATGGTATATTTAGCATGTTTAATTTCGAATCAGCGTATTTTTAAATCAATAAAAGAGCCATATATTTAGTATTTAGAAAAACTTTGTTATTTTGTTTTTTTCATGTAAAAAGCGTGAATTATACAAAAGGGCCTCATATTAATCTCTCTCCCTTGACCTACAAAACTCAGGGCTGGCCATGTTCCTATCATCAAGAATACTAATGACATCAAAAAAGGCTCATAGAGAATGTGGAGCACCAACACCTTATCATAGCCCATTCTTGTTCGAATTCCGCCCTTACGATGACATGTATAAATAATTTTAAAAAAGAAGGAATTTTGAGGACTCCCACTGAGCATGCATGAACCGAACCACTGAAGCAGAGTCACTCTCAATTATCATACTCTTAATACCTAAATTCTTAGCTAGTTGTAAATTGCATGTAATCCAGAAAGGAAATAGTGCGCAAAGAGGTCTTGTAGTCATTTTCCCTTATTGTTGTTTATATTTCTAGTTTAGTTAAAGTTGAACTTTATTTTCAATAGTTCGTTCGTTATTGTGAGATTTGAGTTAGATGAGAGATTAATTTATGAATCTCATATTTGAGGGTTGTTCTTGGGGCAAACATGATATTTTGGCCTACCTTTGAGGTTTGCTTGCTACGTACTATTCTTATACTTGCAAAATGAGAGATTAATTGCTACCGTAGACCTTTGGCCTACCTTTGGCCTAACTAAACATGATATTTTTGTTTTATTTTAATATATGGCCCTAGTCAACTGTCTTGTTAGAGTATGTAGAGCTAGGATTGTGACAAGTGTCACTTAGTCATTGACTAATGTTAGAATTAGGTAGTAAGCTGTTGTAATCAGTTAGAGCCTTATAAAGCTAAACAAGCTATAAAGCTTAACTCTCTGTATTGTATGGTTATCTGAAAAATAATATAGAAAAGTTCATCTTCTTCTTAATTCTCTCTCTATTTCTCTTTCGTTAACATGGTATCAAAAGCCATGGATCGATCCTGAGTTCTTCTGCTTCCACTTTCTATGCCTTGATATTCTCTTATGAAAGTCCATATGGAAATCGACCTATTTGATTCTTCCACTTCATTCTTGGATTCTCAATTTCATCAAACTGCCTTTCGGGTTTCTATTCAGCTTGATATTGTGGATTTTCAGTCTCATCTTTAATTCGAGTACGTCTCAATTGGGTTTTGTTGCTGATTTTGTGATAATACTCAATTGATACTCTGTTTTGGGAATTTTCCATGTTCTTGATCGATTGCTATCCACTTTTGGGGCTTTTCTATGAGATTGTTGATTTCAAGCCTTCGAATTGGGGATTTCCAAATCCATATCTGTTTCATGTAATTCTCCGTTGATTTGCGAATTCAAAGACCCCTCGATTGGGATTTGTTGCTGTTCTGGTGGCATTCAATGTTCTTGGTGGATTGTTAGTCAAATTAGGGCTTTTTGATTGTGATTTGTTGCTGTTTGTTTTGTAAGATTACTACTCAAATTATGACTGCTCAGATTGATTCGACTGGCTGACTTCATTTCCATGTCTGCCTATGAAGGTTCTCTTTCCTCAACTATGATATGTGGTGGATTTCAGATTGTTAGTTCTTTTGGTATGTCTGTTGTTCATCCTTTATCTCTCTTATTTCAATCATTGGAGAATTACTATGTGCAAAGATTCAAGCTTTCTATTTACCTATGATTGATAGTTATTGTAGCCACTCCGAAATCAAATATTGAATTCCTTGCTATAAGATTCAAGCTTTCTATTTGACTTGATTTGTGTAGTTTTGGGTTGTGGGTTAATACTACTTATGCATGTTGTTTAGTGATTTAATAAATATTATTTTCATTTCCTTAAAAAAAAAAAAAAATTTGGTATAGAGACGATTTATAGGAGTGTATAACATAGTTAAAATGCAGATATAGCGGATGTGCTCCTCACTATGCACATGAGTTCGAATCTCCCTCCCCATAGATTACAAGTAGCACGAGCAATTACTCCACTTGACAAAACTAAAGAGCATTCTCTTTTGGAATTCATGCATGCTATGGGCCCTTTAACATAATACAATATTGATAAGAAATAACACAATATATGAAAATACATATACTTCTGGAATAATTTCTTCAAATACACCGCCGTGTGATTTTACGCTATCTCTTTCTTTCGACCACTTTCACAAGCCAATCCAGTGCTCTGTTAGAAAGTACAAGATATCCCAAGATATTCCAATTACCACCCCAAATGCAAACCCCATCAACACTATCTTCCAATCAAATCCATTCCCATACTCCAAATCATTTTCTTTTGGAAAACATGTTTTTGAAAGTGGAAATCCACACAATCCTACGTTTTCACTGTATGAATCATTTTCAAAAGTATCAAATTGCTTGCCATGAGGTATGGGCCCCACAAGTCGGTTTTCTGAAAGATTAAAATTTTCAAGTGATGTCAAATTTGCCAATTGCGCTGGAATATCACCAACAAGCCTGTTTGAAGAGATATCTAACCATTCAAGATTACTCAAATCGCCAAACAAGGGTGGAATTATCCCTGTAAGCTCATTATGAGAAAAATTAAGCCCCTTCAATGACTTAAGCTTACCGATCACGTTTGGAATCTCTCCTATGAAAGTTTTGTTTGACAAATCAATAGTTGAGAAGAAAGTCTAGATCTTCACCATTTCAATGTCGAAGCCTTTAATTGCCACTACCACAGGATCCTGATATTTGTACACTCACATATACTTCAGTTCATGTTCTTGTCATTTTATCATGGCCATCAATGTCGAACCTTATGGAAAATGCATTAAGGGTAGGAAAAAAAAAATTATCTTAGCCAGAAAAGAATCTTTTCCATGATTGCCAAGGGGGAAATCCACCTGGGAAAAAACTTTACGAAGAATGTGAATTAACTTGACAAAAAAAAAAAAAAAAAAGAAGAGGGGTTGAGTCCAGAGAAATTATAAATAATAATGAGAAACAGATTTTTTCAGCCCCTTGAAAGCAAGGGCGGAACCAGGAATTTTTCAATGGGTGGGCTAGCTAAAGTTATTAGCTTAAAATTTAATGATTATTTTTTTTGGTACTTACAATTTCTATAGACTTTCTAGAAATAAAAGTAAACATTAAATCATATAAACCACTCTAGTTCATAACTCCATAGACTAATTTTCAATAAGTTTTAACATAAACCAAATAAGGTTTAACACCATAGTAGATTGAACATCTAAGGTTTTTTTTTACCTAGATTGACCTTAGGTTCCTTCATGCATTCATATCATACATGAAAAATTATTTTATGTAAAAATATTGACTAAGTATGAAAAATGGGTTTTCAGAATAATCATTTTCTCAAGATAATTTTTGGAAGCACTACTACAAAAATTGAAATAGACGACGGGAATCCACCGTCATGTAGCATGTTTCCAAACCGACGTGAAATCGACCGCCATCTTTTAATACATAAAATAACGAAAGAAAATAACCGACGTCGTTAATACATTCCACGTCGTAAAACAATTAAAACCAACGTCTAATTCATACATAAATGCTTAAAAAGAAAACTTGGACTATATTAGACGACAGTTTTAGAAAAACACGGACGTTTAAAGAATGTTAAATGTCAAGAACAACCAAAAAGACGACGTAAAAACGATTATCCACGTCTGTAATTTAAAGAATACCGACGTGTAAAACGTAGAAATCATCGTGGTTCACATATACTACGTTCACTAAATAATAAAGAGAGTGGTTCGGCACTCTCATTCCTTAAGAGAGGTTTGGGGTTCGATCCCTACTCTCGTATGGAGTTACCACTTTGGCCAACACTTTACCCCTTACGGGCCGACCCGGTGTGAGTGGGGATTAGTCTGGGTTGTGGTTAAGGCTTAAAGGTGCCACCCATAATTGGGGCCCATCCAGGACCACCTCGTGGTTCAGACAAAAAAAAAATGACGTCTAAAACATATAACCTGGCAAATTTAACATATAAAAATACACTTTTAGATAAGGTTAGACATTGCTTTTATTAAAAAAACAGACGTTTTAAAAATTTAACATGACATATCTTTACTTAGAACTGACGTCACAAACTTCTAACCACGACCCTGTTGGTCACCACGGACGTTGAAAGTAATTTTGTCGGCGTGAACAGAAAAATAAACGACGTGGATTTAATTTTGAACATCGGTTAATGTAAAATATCTGTCATGGTTAGACCATTTACTATGGCCTAAGAGTCCTATTTTGCGACGTGGTTACCAATTTACTACGTCGGTTTGTTATAGCCTAACCGTCGTTAAGAAGAAAGAAAAAGATTTGAATATTATGGATTTGACGTCGGTTATTGTTAAATACGGGTCGTGGTTAAGAACTTTACTATGTCCCAAGTATCCAATTATTTGACGTTGTTATATAACTTACTACGTCTGTGGTTTGTTTATTCCCGCCGTTGTATTTCAAAAGTTTACTTTGGTAGAAGTGGTATTACATGTTACCACGTCATAATGTTATACATAACCGACGTTGTTGATTTTAAAAGACGTTGGCCTTAGTTTACGGAAATGACGTGGTTATTTTTGTTTATACGTCTACAATTATTACGAAACAACGATTATTGTTTCAATTTGACGTCTCTACCTGTAATAGAACCGACGTGGATATTCAAGATAATTTATATAAATATGATTTTTTCACGCGTTTTCTAACTCTCAGTTTTCAATTAGGGTTCCAACTTCTTCTTGCCCTTGGCTTAGTCTCATCAACTTCTAAAAAATTGTCTTTCTGGAAGCAAATGTGGACACTTTAATTTATTGATTCAATAGGTGATCTATGTTTTTAGTTGCGTTTTCTGCTTTATTTCACTCAATAGGGGATTTCTTTGTATAAATTTATTTACAGTAATTGTCTTTGGTTTGCAGAATGATTCCTCAAAAGACCAAGCGTGGTGCAGCCGCACTTGCCCGTTTGAAGGCATACGAGGGTGTTCCACCTCCTTATGATAAGATAAAGAGGATGGTCATTCCTGATGCTCTCAAGTGAGCTTTTCACACTCGTTTGTTGATTTTGATTACGTAGTTTTGTTATTTTTGTTTGGTTCTGTTTTCATGAACTGAAAAATTATTGTTTTTGGAAATTATCTGATTCCAGTACTGTTTGCTGGGCAAGCTTTCATCTGATTCCTGTACTTACAAATATTCACTAATGAATTTATCTGTGGCTGTGTAGGAGCTTGAGAACAAAAGGAAGGAGAGGGCTCAGCTTCCATATGAGAGGAAGAAACAGTTGAACAAGCTGAGGGTGAAGGCAGAAAAGGTTGCCGAGGAGAAACACAACCACAATGTATTTGCCTTTTAAATATTGCTCCTATTAAATATTGATCAGTAGAGATTTGCCTTTTAAGATTGTTGAGGATTGACTTGAGAATTAAATTTTGTTTTGTGTTAAGATACTTGGTTGTTCCTTGTGATGGTTTTAAGTATTTTGGCAGTAGTTATTTCTGATAAATATTAAGAAAGATATTACCAAAATAAAAAAATAATTTTTTTTTTAAAAAGCAATAAAAATAAGACGGCGATTTACAGAGAAGACAGACGTATAAATAGAAAAAATACGATGGTAATTTGAACTTGGGACGTGGTTAATAAATACGACAGTAGTGTTGTAGGTACCGTCGTAGTACACTCCAAAATAATAAGTCGATAAATTAATCTGTCGCGTCATGGTACATTGATTTAACACATCATTGTTTTGTAATATACCGACGTGGATTCCATTATATTATACGACGCGGACTAAGAACAGTTGGTCGTGTTTAGTTAGGAGTTAACATGGCAAGTTTTTTGGTGAACTGTCGTCTTTATTTTCTACGTCGGAGGATTCATACCTGCTGTCATTGTTTTTTGGTCAGATTTTAACTCTGAAGAAAACGTTTTTAATAAGACTGACGATTATTATTTGTGTGTGTCGTTTAAAAAAAATATTCAACAGGACTTCCATTTTTTAGTTGTTTAAGTCACTTATCCACGACCCTTTTTTGTTCTACTGTCGTCTTTTTTTGGTCGTCTTTTTCACTTTTTGCAGTAGTGCGGCTTTTATTCCTCACACATCAAATAAGAAAACTTGATTTTATGGGATTTTAGTATGAATTTTATAACAAAAATTCCAAAATGTTGGAAATTAGGAAGTTTATTTATTTCGTTTTCTGCAATTGATTGTAATTGATTTAGGAGTAGTCTCCAAGTAAACCTAGGATTCCTTGTAGGGTTTGTACATCTTTCTATAAATACTTAGCCTTCCGCCTTTATCAATACATAGAGAAATATTCTTCTCAACACAGTCTCCAATTTGACATGGTATCAGAGAGCCGATTCTGGGTGTCTATTTATTTACAAACCCTAGCCGTCTAACTCTTCATGGGTGACGCTAGCAACACCTCTCAAACAGAAGCTAAAATTCCTCAAACAGAAACCATGGATCATACGGATCCTTACTTCTTGCAATCCTTGGATCATCCAGGGCTTGTTATTGTCTCCCAACCTCTTGATGGAAATAACTAAAGCACATGGCGCCGCACCATCACCATTAGTCTCAATGCCAAAAATAAATTAGGGTTTGTTGATGGCACCATCAAATCTCTTTCTGAGAAAGATTCCAAATACCCTTTATGGCATCGCTGCAACGATATGGTGATGGCTTGGTTGTTGAATGCTCTCACACCAGCCCTCGCCAATAGTGTCATCTATGCCGACACCCCTGTTGAAATTTGGAGTGATATGTAGGATCGATTCTCTCTTGGCAATCTTACTCGTGTTTTTCAAATTCGGAGGACCATCACCGAACAAAACAAGGTCAGCAAACTGTCTGTCAATACTATATAAAATTGAAATCTCTTTGGGATGAATTGGGCTCTTATCAATCTGTACCACACTGTACCTGTGGAGCCTTGAAGGTGTTACGAGCACGCGAGGATGAAGAGCAAGTCATACAATTTTTGATGGGTCTCAATGACTCATACACAGTCATTCGAGGCCAAATTTTGTTGATGCAGACTGTTCCTTATGTTAAGAGGGCCTATTCCATGATTATGCAGGAAGAACAACAGTGTGAAGTGGGAGAACACACTCCGTCTGAAGTTGCACATGCCATGAACGTGAGCAACAAGTTGTACAAGCCCCCTGGCCCCTCCTCTTCTAGCAACTCCAAAGCACAAGATACCAACTCTTCCAAATATACTGCTCAAAGAAGCAATTCATGCAAACCTTTCTTTTGTACCTACTATGAGGATACTACTCATCTAGTCGACATGTGTTATTATTTGCACAGTTTTCCTACTTGGCACAAGTTTCATGGCAAAGATGTCAAACCACCCAATCGCTCCAAGAAACCCTCCATAGCAAATCAGACACAATCTACTCCACCACCCGCCGCAGAATGTTTCAAATTCTCCGTTGAGGAGTATGCTCAACTCAAGTCTTTGCTTCGTGATGGTAAACCTCGTGCTAATTTCATAGGTTAAATACCTTCATTTTGTGCCCTTACGAGGTCATCATTCACAAATCCTTGGATAATTGACAGTGGAGCCACTGATCACATTGCGCCTCCTTCTGGGCTATCTGTTACTACCCCACTCAACTCCACTGTTGATCTTCCTGATAGGTCTCATGCAAAAATCAGTGGCCTTGGTTCCTCATCTTTGAGTCCAAACTTATCTGTTGATGGAGTTCTTTGTGTGCCTTCCTTTTGTATTAATTTACTTTCTGTTAGCAAACTTACATCTCGTCTCAACTATTCTGTTCACTTCTTCACTACCAATTGTGTCTTACAGGACCTGACTTCGAAGAGGATGATTGGCCTGGGGAAACAAGTTAATGGCTTATACTACTTGCTCACGAAAGAAAACATCACCACTCCACCATCCACATCCAATGCCACCACATGCCACCTCAATCACAAATCCGCTGCTCTCTGGCATCAACACTTAGGTCATCCCTCCAAAGAACCATCCAAATTTTTGTCTCAAACCTTTTCTGGTATTTTATTTGATTTACACCATCATTGTGATATATGCCCTTTAGCTAAGCAAACTCGTTTGCCTTTTTCTTCCACTTCCATAAAAATTGCTCGTCTTTTTGATTTAATTCATTGTGATATTTGGGGTCCTCACTGCATTGCATCTCATTCAGGTGCACGATACTTTCTCACCATTGTTGATGATTACACACGCTACACTTGGCTTCACCTCATGCATCACAAATCTGACACACAACAAATTCTCAAGAATTTTTTTGCTTTTGTCCACAATCACTTTCATTATTCTGTCAAAAATGTTCATTCCGATAATGGGATTGAATTTGTGTCTATGATCTATTTCTTTGGTGAACATGGCATCACTTTTCAACGCTCATGCCCTTCCACTCCACAACAAAATGGAGTGGTTGAACGCAAACATAGGCACTTACTTAGAGTTGGTCGAGCTATTCAATTTCAAGCTCATCTTCCTCTTCCTTTTTGGGGAGAAAGTGTTCTCACCGCTGCCTACCTCATCAATCGCCTTCTCAACAAAAAAATCACCATATGAAATGCTTCACCAAACAGCTCCCACATATACTCATCTTCGTGTCTTTGGGTGCCTTTGTTATGCTACCAACACCAACTCACCCTCCAAATTTTCACCTAGGGCTCGTTGTTGTATCTTAGTGGGATATCCATTGGGCCAAAAGGCTTATAGAGTTTATGACCTTTCCACTCACAAGTTTTTCTCTACTCGTGACGTCGTGTTTCATGAACATGTCTTTCCTTACCACACCTCATTATCAAACACATATCTCATTGCTTCCGCACCTTTTCCTAACCTGTTTCCAGACATTTTTCCCTCTGAAACACAATCCTACCCTCAAATAACGTCCAAAACCACAAACTATCCAAAAAATGATCGATCGCCCATCCTCTGGCGATCGATCACTTTTTGAGAGAGAGCATTCGCATTTTCCAATTGATAAAAGGATCGATCGCACCTCTCACGACGATCGATCACTCCATGACATCGACAATGTTCCTGACTCTTTTTCCCCAGAAAAAGTCCCAACCTCTCCACCACTTCATTGCAGCCAACGTGTCTCTCAACCATCCATTCTCTTACGTGACACTGCAATCAAGCTACAAATGGGCCATCATCTTCCAAGAAGTCAGGTACAGGGTTTCCCTTGTCCAATTACATTTCTTACACCTCTTTATCTTCTTCACACAAACTTTTGTTAACCAAATTTCAAGTGCTATTTAGCCCACTTCTTATGCTCAGGCTTCACTCGACCATCACTGGCGTACCGCTATGGATGCCGAACTAGAGGCGCTTGACCAACAAAACACTTGGTCGTTGGTTCCATTCCCATCTAGCAAGCGTGCAATTGGTAGTCGATGGGTGTATCGGATCATGTACAATTCTGATGATTCTATTGAGTGTTACAAAGCTCGTCTTGTTGCCTAAGGCTTTACTCAACGAGAAGGCCTTGATTTTACAAAAACCTTTGCTCCTGTTGTGAAATTGGTCACCGTTTTTTGTGTAATAGCCATTGCTTCTGTTCATCAGTGGCCTCTTTATCATATGGATGTTAACAATGCCTTTCTCCATGGTGATCTCCATGAAGAAGTTTACATGACCCCTAATCCGGGCCTTTGTCGACAAGGGGAGAGTATTTTGGTTTGTTGACTACACAAGTCCCTTTATGTTCTCAAACAAGCTCCTCGCAATTGGTTTCACAAGTTTTCTGTTGCCATTCAGAAAGCAGGATTTACACAATCTCTCTCAGATTATTCTCTGTTCACTCGTACTTGTGGTACATCATTTACTGTTGTTTTAATCTGTGTTGATGACATGGTGATCACAGGCAATGGCGAGAATGCTATACATAACTTGAAGTCCTTTCTTCATAATCAGTTTTACATTAAAGATTTGGGACATTTGAAGTGTTTTCTTGGGCTAGAGATTTCAAGATCAAAGGCGGAAAGTGCGATCTCCCAACGAAAGTACACAATTGATATACTCGATGATGCAGGTCTTCTAGGTGCTCAACCAGTAGACTTTCCTATGGAGCAAAACTTGAAGCTCACAAATAGTGATGGTGAAGTGCTCAACGATCCTTCGCGGTTTCGATGATTGGTGGGAAGATTAATCTACCTTACAATCACTCAACCATATATTACTTATGCAATCAACATTCTGAGCCAATTTATGCATCAACCGAGGAAACCACATTTGGATGCCGCTTTACGTATTCTTCGCTATCTGAAAGGTAGTCCTGGTCAAGGATTACTTTTCTCTTCAAACAACAAGTTGCATTTGATAAGTTATTGTGATTCTAATTTGGCAAACTGCCCCATGATAAGAAGATCCACTTCAGGCTACTGTGTTTTTCTTGGGAATTCACTCATATCCTGGAAGACAAAGAAAAAGAAAACGGTATCTCGTTCAACTACTGAAGCAGAACATCGTTCCATGGTAGCTACTACTTGTCAGCTGACTTGGTTGCGATATCTTTTGAAAGATCTACAAGTTACCAATTTAGGTCCTGCAATGTTGTTATGTGACAAACAAGGAGCCCTTCATATTGCCGCCAATCCCATTTACCACGAACACACGAAACACATTGAGATTGATTATCACGTGGTTTGAGAGAAGATACAAGCTGGACAGATTGCTACCTCCTTTGTTCCATCCGCATCACAGTTAGCAGATTTGTTCACAAAAGCCCTTGGAAGTAATGCTTTTCACAATCATGTACGCAAGTTCAGCATTCTTGATATCCATGCTCCAACTTGAGGGGGAGTGTTGGAAATTAGGAAGTTTCTTTATTTCATTTTCTGTAATTGATTGTAATTGATTTAGGAGTAGTCTCCAAGTAAACCTAGGATTCCTTGTAGGGTTTGTAAATATTTCTATAAATACTTAGCCTTCTGGCTCTATCGATACATAGAGAAATATTCTTCTCAACACAATCTCCAATTTGACACAAAATGTAATACTTGAGACATTGATATTTATAGCAAGCTTCATTGTCCTGCAATGTCACGAGTTCCGCAGTGCTAAGATGGCAAGTACTTGAGTTTGTTTCCTGCAAAATCAGCAAGCAAGCATCTTTTGACATCGAGGGTGAAGCATGTATATTGTCACATGTAGGGACGGACCCAGGAATCTTATCTCATAGGGTCATAGTGTAACAGTTCAATTTTTTTTTTTTAAAGATTAAAATAACGTTGAATTGTGAGGTGATGGAAGCGGAGGCAAGCTTTGGAGGAAGCGGAGGCAAGCTTTGGAGGCAGCGGCAATGGAGAAGTTGAGGCTTAAAGATTTGGTGGGGGACAGGGTTAAAGGTTTGGGGTGGGGGTGTTGAGATTGGGGGTTTAGGTTTGAGGGTTTATGAATGAGGTTTATGAAAGGCCGAAGTTGGGAGGGGTGTTTTAAATATGTTCTTTTTTATTTTTTTTTAAAAAGGACCTGGACCAAACGACATCGTTTTGGCCAGGTCTTTTTAAAAAAAAAGTTCGTTGGGGATGAGCCAAAACGACGTTGTTGCTGCCGCAAATCTCACGGCCTGGTTCTTCGGTCCGGGAAGATCCGCGTCAACACAGGTCGTCCTTCTTTGGTGCAGTGCGGTTGTGCGCGGGCGTGCCAGCACGGTCTATCGTGCATTCGAGGATGATGTGAATGGATGGATGGGTGAGTTACGCGCCTGTTTGAGTCTGACTTCCAATCAGGGCGACTGTGGCCGAGAGAGGAACTAATCTCGGCCGTCAGGTTCACGGCCTGAGCTACAAGGCCGTTAATGATGGTGTTAATGGTGGATTTTTAGGTGGTGCTCCAGCGCGTTGCTGGATTGCAATGGTCGTATGATATGTGGGATGGACGAAAAAGTGACAAGGATGGTGCTCCGGGGACCTGAAAAATCAAGGGTCGTTTGATATATTGATGGACGAATTTTCCTACAATCTGCCACTACTCCTAGGAAAACAAGTAAAGGTATTGAAAGTGCATTACAGGAAGATAAATGACAGAAGATATAACTTGCTCCGTCGGGGGCTTGTGTTTTTTGGTTCCGCCCTTGTAAATGTAGTTGGAGCCTGGTATTTATAGAAGAGGCTCTGGTATGTTTAAAAAATCACGAGTTTTTAACCGATTTCTGGGTTTCCAATTCCTCAATGTTCTTTGCGTTCATCATTCCTCCTCAAACTTTTCCTTCAAACACCCAACTTTGATCGGTTCTAATGGCTCCCAACACCCATTCGTCTGTTGAAGCTCAGTCCCAGACCTTCCATACCAAATTCGAGGACATCTGCCGAGAAATCCAAGGTTTGGTCCAGCCCAACATCATCGTTCCTTGGTTCAAGGACGGTGCTGCCACCGAGTCTTGCCTCCTCGGCCCTCTTCTAGAGGGTGGTATGCTAAAGAGGCTGGCAGTTCATCTTAGAGACAACTTGGTGGATCTCTCGGCCTTTGAAAAGGGAGATTACCAAGATTGGAATGCTACTCAGCTGCAACCACAATGGCCGACCTCGACCCCAGGCTGGGAGAAATGGCTGCCGAGGATGGAACATTTATTCGCCCAGCAGGGGAAAGATCAAGGAATCTACCACTTGATAAAGTTGTTCGATCGGCCAATCGTAATGGACCGGTCACTCCTGGCCGCGGCCTTGAGTTTATGGTCTTCAGCCACGAACACGATGAGTCTTTCCTTGAGTTTATAGTCTTCGGCCACGAACACGATGAGTCTTTGGTTCGGCATGATGATGCCGACCGTTCTTGACATGGCCGCTCTATTCGATCTTTCTCCCGATGGGAGTTTCAAGGCTGCCTGGCCCACAGTCGCCAAACTCGTTGGGGGTTAGACGAAGAACATGCTCAACTACTCCAGCTTTTACAACAATTTTGGCGTGGAGGATAGCGCTGAAGATGACTCCATCACCCCTCTCGGTGAAGTTGAACACGCCGCGTTCTTGCTATACTGGCTACGCAAGTTCATGTTCTGTACACAGGCAAACAAAGTGACTCTGGTGTTCGCCCACCTGGCGGATTACCTTGCGCAAGGTGGAAGATTAGCGCTTGGCCCATTCCTTCTCGGCCATATCTACCAGACGCTTCATGACATCGTAACCGATGGAATGAAGCCAAAGCACGGCGGTTCACTCTGAGCCTTTCAATTCTAGCTTCAGGACTACTTCCTAGAACTGAGGGGGAATGCAACGATCGTTGATACGAAGCCGCTGGCGAATGCATTCGCTCGGTCCTCCAGAATACACAACACAACGACCATCTGCTTCAAGTTTTTCTACAACCTGGCTGAGACAACTGGGTCGCAATTTCGCGTGTGCCTTACTCGGCCATTCCCTCTGTTCCTGGCACACGACCTCTCCACAATCCCTGATGGTGAAACAGAGAACGATTTGAAGGTGATCTAGGGCTCTTTCTTGGTCGCGCGTGACCTTCACAGTGGTCTCTCCAAGGCTGGGCTGAAGTTTATCTGCCAAACCATGTGGCGAGGCATTCGGTTTAGTTCAAACAATTCCCCTCCCCCCGCTATCAATCAACCGGCTTTCGTCCTGGAGGGCCAACGTCGGTCAAAATCACGGCGTGGTCGGGATTACTTTTCAGCTCCAAAAGGGGATGACGTTCCTCACTCTCACACCGTGGAGAGGCCTTAATGCGGTGGACGAGGATGGAAGGGCTTGATACTAGGATTTCATCTCGACCAAGTTTACTCGGCCAGTTGAGGAGGCCTTGAGGGGGGCCTTGACGAATGCAAATTGGGACCCCCACCCTTTTAAAACCAACAGGGGAAAGAGGGCATCGGACAGGGCCGCAGTCCTCGCGCCTTGGCCCGCAGTGGCCGATTCAAGTCGTGCTCCAGCAACTTGGCCAGGCGCTCAGACCATGACTAGGCCGAAGGCGTCAGCCGCATCATCAATTCCAATCCCAACCTCAAGGGCAACGGCCACGGTGACAATGCCAAGGACTTTGGCGCTCAGGATCGTACCATAGGCGAGGACGAGCAGGTCGGCGGCGTTGTGGCCCAGGAGGAGGCACTAGAGCCGCCGAGGAAAAGGCTTCTCCTTGTCCTCTCAGAAGGCGAAGAGGAGGGGGGGTGCTCCCTTTACAGTAGTAAGTGAATGCCCTCACTTCTTCTTATTTGCTTCAACCTGCATGGCCTTTAAAATATTCTGACGATTTGGTCTTATTCTTAGGACGAGGCAACAACCGCGGAGTCAATACCTGTTGCTTCGGCCGGATCCCCACCGGTCGCGACGACCGAGCCTGCCCTGGCCGCCACAGCCCCGACCGAGTCAATACTTGGTGGCATTGTGATCCGCTCGGTGAGTGTCTGTTCACATTATACATGTTAGTCCCCCTTTTAGATTTCTCTATGTCTTCTTAACTAACAAATTTTGCCCTCAACTCCCCAGATCACCCTTGCCTTCGTCCACGGCTATCATCACACCGAGCCCACCACCAGTCGGTTCGGTCATTTCTCCCATGCTACAAACACCCCTGACTCAAGAGTCGACGGTCGTGACCGAGCTCGTGGTCGTTGAGGCCTCCACTGTGCCGCCAGCTAATGAAGTGAGTGTTCTTTTGGTGTTTCTTACTTTGTTATTTACTTGGCTATTTTATACTCAACTGTTTTACTTCTTCAGGAGTCCGCTTCTTCAGACGACCTTGTCGAGCTATACGCCAGCCTTCATGAGGAAGGAGGAAGCTCGGCCTCGGCCGCCCCCCTGGACGATGATTCCAAGGCTACTATTGAGCGGCTTCGAGAGTTTCTGTTCATGGGGGTCAACCACATGGCCAACGCCGAAACTTTTGGGGAGTTCAGGTCTTGTTTAGATACAGCCATGGCTCTCGGTCTACTGGATTCGGCCCAGCTGGACGAGTTGCAAGTTCACTTGGCCGAGGGTGAGGATATGATCAATAGGTATGCCGAAGCCGGGATGAGGATGGCCGAAGGATGC
Source organism: Prunus avium (assembly GCF_002207925.1). The sequence goes on along the minus strand of NW_018921749.1, from coordinate 128,495 downwards.
TCACTGGACCAAGAGTTGCCAAAGATCAAGCAACAGACCCAACCTGCAACGGCTCTCTTGAAGGAAAACGACCCCATCGTCCAAAGGGAAAATGAGGAGCTTACGTAGGTTGAGGCCCAAATTGTCGAGCTCCAAGCCCGTCGTGAACTCATCCTCGAGCGCCGAAATCATGCGGTCACAACCGGCGCAGAAATCAAGTCTTCGGCCAAGCAGCTCTTGAAAGCGGGGGCCAAGAAGAAAAAAGTGTTGGCCGAGAAAAAGCTGATCAGGGCGAGGTGGCTGGCAGATATGAACAATGGGGACATTGCCTGGAGAAAGATTACCTGCTTGATCAGGGGAATGTTTAGTGTGGGATTCTAGGTGTTTGTACATAGACCTTCTATATATTTTTCAATCGGCCCTAAATGGCTGTTCTTTGTAAAGAAAAACCCTTTCTAAATTGAATGAAGTACATATCTTTGCTTTCCTCTTTCTCTATCCGTCTTGACAAACTGCCATCCAATCCGTTTATCTACTGTAATCTTCATATATCAATCTTGGTCGTCTCCCATAACGATGGGACATACTTTTTTAAGTATTGGCCATTAATCGGTAAGTTATGCTACTCTCTGTCCCCATCCTTCAACTGAAACGCTCCCTGGCCAAGAATTCGATTAATGACAAACGACCCTTTCCAATTCGGCGAAAACTTGCCGAACCGTGGATCCTTAGTTCCAATAGGAAGCACATCATGCCACATAAGGTCTCATTCGGCAGCAGTCATTTGCTTAGCCCTTTTGTTATAAGCCTTCGCCGCAATTTGCTTCTGAGCTTGCATCAGATTATAGGCATCAAGCCATGCCTGCTCCAAATCTTCCAACTCCTAGGTCATGGCTTGTACGTAATCCTTTTCATCCCACCTAGGCCATTCGGTAACACGAAGAGACCGAACCTTTAATTCCATTGGTACGATAGCCACGTGGCCGTAGGTTAAGGCGTAGGGAGACATGCCGGTAGCTGAGCGTCTTGAGGTCCAATAAGCCCAAAGAGTTTCAGGCCACAAGTCATGCCAAGCTCTAGGTTTTTCCTTAAGCATCTTTTCAAGTATGCCCTTGATCACCTTATTGTTTGCCTCGGCCTGACCATTGGACTGTGGGTAATAGGGTGTCAAATGAACCAATTTGATCCCCATCCTCTAGGTATACTCCTGGGTTTCAATCGAAGCGAACACCGGGCCGTTATCATCCGTGATAGTCTTAGGAGTACCGAACCTGTGGACAATGCGGCTCTCAAAGAATTTAACCACCTGTGCACTAGAGATTGACCGATAGGATTTGCCAATGATATTCACAGCACATCCTCTGAACGGCGATGGTTTGGTAATCGGGTGAAGGGCTTCGGCTGCTTCCCTCCGTATGGGGCCGTAGATTTGACACTTAATGCACCCTCTTGCATACTCTATGTAATCCTTCAAAATAGTCGACCAATAGCAACCGTGCATTCGAACCAACCACCTCATCTTGATGCCAGACTGATGAGCGCCGCAAATCCCTTTATGAGACTCGGCCATGATCACTTGAGTGTCCTTGGCACTGGGGCATAAGAGTAATAGGTCGTTAGATCCCTTTCGGTACAATTCGTTTTGGTAAATCAGATCCCACCGAGCTCGAAAGCGTGTAGTCCTTTCATGATTTCCGTATGGGTCGCGCAGATACCTAACAATAGGGTATCGCCAGTCCGCTTCGATCATTTCGACTTCATTGGTGATTTCCGCCGAAGACACTCGAGCCGACATTCCCCGTTCGGCCAAAGCCGGCAAGGTGCGCCTCTCGATTTTTATCACGCGGTTACGGTCACAATCAGGAATGTTCACACCTAACGTCACCTAGGCCATCTCATTGGCCTCCCAGTTTTCGGCACGCGGCACATGGACAAAAGAAATTCTAGAAAACTCGTCAGCCGCGTTGAGGGCCGTTACATAAAATATAGTCAAATTCTCCCTCGTGCATTGATATTCCCCAGTCAGCTGGTTGATCACCAATTGAGAATTGCCGAAGACTAAAACCCGCGCAGCCTTCATTTCTTTCAATATTTCGAGGCCAATGACGAGTGCCTTATACTGAGCTAAAAAATCGGCCAGAGCCTGACCCTTGACCAACTTCTGGGCCACATATTGGAAAGCAAACTCCAACAATACCGTCGTCCATTTTCCAATTCGGCCGCGGATGATCGGCCTAGTGAGCATGTATTTGATGAGATCGGTCTTAGAGATGATCTGAACGACTGAAAGAAGCTTGTAATGACGCAATTTGGTAGCCGCGAAATAGAGCGCTAGGCACAATGTTTCGACAGGTGAATAGTTGAGCTCAACTGCGTTAAGGGTGCGGCTAAAATAGTGCACGGCTTGCACACGCTAGAACGCGTTATTCTGCGCAAGTAGATAACCGATAGAGCCCTCAAAGGCCGAAATGTAGAGCCTTAGGGGTTTCCCTCTCGTCGAAGGCCGTCTGATGCTCGGCCCCCCAAACAAATTGCTCTACGTGTTTTAATTTGAGTAGGGGAGTCAATGACTGGATTTTACCCGCCAAGTTGGATATTAAACCCTAAAGTTGACTTTGCCGAGGAAGGACTGGAGCTCCTTCTTAGCTCTTGGTGGAGGCGCTGCCATGATGACCCTGGCTTTATTCTTATCTATCTCGATCCCTCGTTGATGGACCAAGAAACCGAGGAAGTTCCTTGCCATGACACCGAAAGCACACTTATTAGGGTTCATCTTCAAGCCGTGCACCCTCATTCGATCGAACAAATGACGAAAATATCCTACATGGTCAATCTTAGAAGAGGATTTGACGACCACGTTGTCGATGTAGACTTCAACAGTACGACCGATAAATTCATGGAAGATAAGGTTCATAGCCCGTTAGTATGTTGCGCCGGCATTCTTTAGGCCGAATGGCATGACTACCCATTCGTAGGTTCCGATAGCCCCCGGACACATGAACGCCGTCTTGTGGATGTCACTCTCGGCGATGAAGATCTGGTTGTAACCAGCATGGCCTTCCATAAAGGAAAGGACTCGTGCTTTGCGGCCTCGTCAACCAAAAGATCGGCCATAGGCATTGGATACTCGTCTTTGGGGGTCGCAAGGTTTATATTTCTATAATCAATGCAAACCCTCAGAGCCCCAATCTTCTTCAAAATCGGTACAATGTTAGCCAGCCATTTAATGTACCGAGCCGTACAGATAAAGCTGGTTTTAAGGAGCCGTTTAATTTCTTCCTTAACTTTTAGTTGTACGTCGGTCGAGAATCGCCTTGGTGGTTGTTGGAAAGGTTTAAACCCCTCCTTAATTTTCAACTCATGCTCGACCAAACTCCTTGGCAAACCAGGCATCTCATGATAATCCCAAGCAAAACAATCCTTATATTCATGGAGCAGGCTGATAATTTCGGCCTTTAATAGTGAACTTCAAAGTTGGCTTACAAAAAGAGGTCGTGTTTCGGCCTCTGTGCCTACATTTATTTCTAACAGGAGGTCCTAGACCTCAGAGTGGTCGTCTTCCATCTCAGCAGGCGCTGTCTTCAAGTCATTGATGGTCAAAACGTCGACGTCATCTGATTCGTGTAAGAACTCGACTTGGTTGATTGGTGAGTTTGGCCCCAAAGATTCTCCCACCCAGTACTCTAGCAGTCTTTCCAGCAAGTCGGTCACGGCCGCTGTCCCTTCTTCCTTGGTTGCCTTGTCCGACATTTAATAAAGGCTGGTAAGGTCGATCAAAACTTCGCTCGCCGAGTCCTGTCGGACATTTTCGGCACCTTACTCCAGGACTTTCTAGGCCGTTGTCCGGGTTGGTCGACCGCTTGCATCGCGGCCGATGAGGACGATGTTGTGTAGATACAGCTGCACCAAAATGGATTCAGTTGCATCCTCAACTTGTGATACTCGCAAGTGCACGAGCCGTTGGTAGTTTAGCATATGTAAG
>NW_018921749.1:96149-123170 GCF_002207925.1 Prunus avium | reverse complement strand
GTTTTCTTATCGGGTCGTGTCGTGTCAACCCATTAAGAAAAACGGGTTGACACGAACACGACACGAATGCCAGGTCTACATTCGACGTCGTCGTCATAAATCCTGGCTTGTACGGCGCTGGCCTCGAACGACCTTTCGTCGGCCGGATGTATGGATACTTTATGGCCGTCCCAAAAGAACAACAATTGGAAAAGGGAGGACGGTATGCACCCGAACTAATGAATCCAATAACAGCCAAACAGTATATTGTAGTCTACACTGGATTTGACTACATAGAAGGCCGCAACTCTCATCTGATCGGCCACGGTTATTCTTAACGGCAATACCCCACTGATCTTAGATTTATCGCCGAAAAAGCTGCTCATGACCACATCGCTAGGGATGAGATCCTCATTTGATTTATCCAGCTTCCTCATCAAAGAATAGGAAATGATATTGACCATTGCACCACAGTCAACGAAGACTTTAGACATAGGTATCCCTCCACATGAGCCGAGATGTATAATGGCTTCAGGTGCCGATATTTGTTTGGCTCACCCTTGGGTATGACCTCGTTAAAGGCTACGGCCAGTAACTCCTCCTTCGTCTTCAGTCTCTGATCAAGCTGCTCGTTCACTTCACTTGGTCCACTCAAGTTTCCTTTGCCGACTTTTTCTTCAGCCGTACAATCATCCTTGGCTATACCCATCTCTTCGACCATCCCGAAAATCCCCCCGCATTCTTCATCCAACAACCCCAACGTGGGTTCGGCTTCGGCCTCATTCTCAAGGAAGGGATCACCGAAGCCGTCGATTACAAGCTCTGTGGGCATAGGATCTCATTCGCGGAGGCCTTGACTGCAGAGGAGGTCAGAACCTTGGATTCTCCTTCAAGGACCTATCTGGCCCTAGTCAACGCATCTCTGGCCGTGAGGTAATCATCAAATCGGCCGATTCGGGCCTTCTCCTTAATCGTCAAACCGAAGATGGCGTCGGCCGGGGTTACGGTAAAGTACTGTCGAAGGTAGTCCAAATCGTCCTTGTTGAAAGGGGCCTTGGTCTCCAATCTTTTCAAATCAAGTCAGTAGGCCACCATCCCTTTTGCCCTGGCCTCACGGTTTGCTTGGTACACAGCTTTAATGGCCAAGTCGGAGACCTTGGTAATGAGGAGCCCTTCTGCCTTGGCGTTCTTAAGGGCCAACTTTACGATTTCCTGGTTCTCAGGCACCATGCCGTATAGGTCAATGGCAGAGTAATCTTTGTGGAACTCCAGGAGGAAGGACAAACCGTTGGTCGAGAATGGGGGGTCCCTTCGGCGGTAAACATCGATGATACCCTCGTCAGACTTCTCTGGGGTTACAGCTTTTGGCTCTTTGGAAGAGGTCGTTGCTTCACGGAGTCTCTGTCTTGCCGAGGACGCCACACCCTTGGGCCCTTAGTGCCAAGCTCCTCGGTCTCGGAGGTGTTGGCTGGAACGGACGGCTGGACGTCCGCAGCCGTCATTTGCTTCCGTCACTTAGAGCCTTCGACCTGGGTCGACTGCGCCTTGGCCTACTGAGCTTGCCTCTGCATTCTCCTCAGCTGGGTTTTCGTCAATGGCTCGGCCCTGCCCCCAAGCCGAGTGTGGTAACAGCGATCAACTTGCACTGCCGGAGGTCTGAAAGTTTTGATCTGCCTTGGGACGCCCTTTTCTTCTCGCCTGAACGAGACACTGTGAGTATGTGCCCCCAAATGATAAAAAACACTGCCTCACTAGGCCGCTGAACTTCCCTATATTCGGCTCGAAACTGGGCGTTGATCATGTTGATGCTAGGTGGAGGGAATGGCTCGGTGTCAACCTTCATGGCAGTCTTCTCCAAAAACTGGAGTTTCTTCTCGTCTATCAGCTTCTGAATAACATCCCGTAGGACAATGCAGTTGTTGGTGCTGTGAGACCAAGAGTTGTGGTGTTTGCAAAAAGTTTTCCCTTTGAGCTCCTCGGTTTTTGGAATCTTATGACCGAAAGACAACTTGACCTTCTTCTCGGCCAATAATATATCAAAAATCCCTTCAGCCCTTGTCAAATCAAAGGTGTAGGCCTTTGTTTCTCGGGTCACAAACTTGGTGTCGGGAATCTTCGTTCGGCCGTTGTCGGTCCTGACAAGTTCTTTGCAGACAAAAGGCTTGTCGATGCTGACTTAGGCCGAGCTAACCTCAACTTTTGCGTTCTCGGCCTCGGGATAACCGACGACGGGAGGCGTACCTATCCACTTTGTTGGTCAGGTTGTGCATGTCCCAAAACTCGATCCCCTGGAACTTCTTCCGGTACTCAAATTCCAACCCTTCTTTAGCCATTTTGATGAACTCCCTCTTTGGTAGGTTAGTTCGGCACCAATTCCTGCACATCTTAAACCGATGCAGGTAATCGCGGGGCACCTCACTTGATGCCTGGGTCATCCCTGCCAGCTTGACGACAGTTATCTCTCGATTGGTCTGGTAGAAGTGTTCATGGAATATCCTTTCCATGTCAGACCAGTCCCTTATCGAATTCGGTAAAAGGTTTATGAACCAAGAGAATGCCACACCAGTCAGGGAGTGAACAAATAATCGAAGCTTCTAGGTGTCCGAGTCGGCCTCCCCACACTGGGCCGTGAAACGAACTATATGTTCGATACAGGAGGTGTGCCCATCTCTGGAAAATAGCATGAATTTCGGCAGTCGATACCTCGGTGCCTCCGGCCGTATTCGAGCCAGGCCGTCCTCGATCATTCGCCAAACGTCTTCCACTCGAAGCCCTTGAGGGGGTGGTTCCAACTGGGCTACAAACGGCTGCTGGATCTGCTGCGCATAGTTTTGTGGTCTCACCTGCTGAGCTGTTTGAGCGAGGGGTTCGGTCGTGGCGACTGAGCCGAATTGCACTTGGTAAGCGTTGTGGGTTTGGCCGGGGTGCATTCGATCCGCCTGCCGTGGTGGTATGGCTATCTGACTATGCCGGATTGGGCCGCTCTAGAATTGAGAACCCAAATGCATCTGGGCCGTCGTCGGGATGATCGGGCCGCTCTGAAACTAGCAGCCAAATGGGAAGATTGGCGCCTGCAACGGTTGCGCGACGGTCAGACTAATTTGACCGTACTGCTGTGATGGCATTGCGGCCGTGTTGCTTGGGCCGGCCTGCATTTGCACGGCCAGAGTATGGATGGGGCCGAGTTGCTGGGCAGTGGAATATGAGGGCCTCCGCCGGGTAGGTCGGGCCGGGATTTTCCCATGTCTGCTGGGACTGCCCCTAACTGCCCATCGATGGCTGAGAATGTTGGCCATAGTTTGACGTCGGTGCGTAGCTAGCAACATCGAGACTGCTACCTTCCCCGTGGGGCTCTACCCTCTCGGGGTATTGCCTGCTTTGTCCGGCTCTGGGGGGCGTCGAAGGTGAGGTAATCGGCATTCTATCTTGAAAGAACACTCGCAAATCTGACAAAATGTTATCCATTGCGGCCATAAAGGACGTTTCTATCCTGTAGGCCTGCCTAGCCATCAGATCTTCCATCTGGCATCGCCCTTGTACGGATTCGGCCGTACAGGCCGTTGTCATTGGGATACTGGCCGAAGTGGTGACTGTTCGCTCGGTCTCGGCGGCCATTATTGGTGAAGTTGACTCAGGAGTCTCGGAAATCATTTCAATTCTCTTGTTCTTGAGCTTTGCCTGTGACCTAGTTTCCACCATAAGGTTTTGACAATAAGTCCCACTGGGCGTGCCAAAGATGTTGCCGCCGCAAATCTCACGACCTGGTTCTCCGAGCCAGGAAGATCTGCGTCAACACGGGTCATCTTTCTTCGGTGCGGTGCGGTTGTGCGCAGGCGTGTCAGCACGGTCTACCATGCATTCGAGGATGATGTGAATGGATGGATGGGTGAGTTATGCGCCTGTTTGAGTCTGACTTCCAATCATAGTGACTGTGGCCGGGAGAGGAACTAATCTCGGCCGTCAGGTTCACAGCCTGAGCTACAAGGCCGTTAATGATGGTGTTAATGGTGGATTTTTAGGTGGTGCTCCGGCGCGTTGCTGGATTGCAACGGTCATATAATATGTGGGATGGACGAAAAAATGACAAGGATGGTGCTCCGGAGCCCTGAAAAATCAAGGGTCGTTTGATATATTGATGGACGAATTTTTCTACAATCTGCCACTACTCCTAGGAAAACAAGTAAAGGTATTGAAAGTGCATTACAGGAAAATAAATGACAGAAACAAGAAGATATAACTTGCTCCGTCAGGGGCTTGTGTTTTTTGGTGTCGCCCTTGTAAATGTAGTTGGAGCTTGGTGTTTATAGAAGAGGCACTGGTAGGAAAGTGAGGCTGACATCTGCATGACGTGGTCGATCAGAAATAGTGGGTAATCTGGACAAACGTGAAGTATGGTGGTGTGACCCCCATAAATCTTGGTCGCCGCCCTGATCGTCGGCTCTGCGTCGTGGGCCTTGGAGGAGCATTTAATGTTCTAGTTTGATGGTTGGTGACTTAGTCTTACAAGTCACAAGATTTCGTGCCTAATCATCCTAATTTTACTCACTATATACTGACTCCAATTACTTCCCTTCTTCCCTTACGCATTAAATGCTTTTGGGCAGATCGTGGGATCTCTGCTGCAGTCAGGGGCATTACCTCATTAAATGAAGCGTGGGACCTCACTGACACGTGGCAACGCCTCTTGGCCTTTCCACTTTGGCCGTGTATTTGAGGGATTACTATTTTCTTCGTTCAAGCTCACCGTGGCCGTGATGATTTCCCCTTCATAGATCTCCCTTATTTTTCGAGAAAAAGCGAATGACAACCTTTTAGGCAGGCGCCTTGGCTGAGAGGTTGTTACTTCGGTTGGCCTTACAGGCCGAGATTTTTAGGCACAAACAGACGCCGTTTTGGTCAACGTGCTTTTAAATAAATAAAAAATAAAAAAAGTTGGGCCAAAACGACGCTGTTTTGGCCGGCATGTTTTTTCACCAAAAAAAAAAAAAAGCAAAAGCGCTGGGCAGCTTCTTCTTGCTCAGACAACAACCTTCTCCTTCAACCATTCATAGAGTCACACAACCATTAAAGGGGACCTTCTACCTTGCTTCCATGGAGTCCATAGGGTTGTTTGACCCCATTGACCCCACTGTGGGTCCGTCCCTGGTCACATGGGTGTAGGTCTTTTGACATCAAGGGTGAAGCATGTATATTGTCACATGGGTGTAGGTCTCAGTGTTAGCTAGCTAGGAAATTATTGTAACTAGTTACCATTTTTAGTATGGCAAGTACGTGATGAGTTTGTTTCATGGAAAATCAGCAAGCAGCTTTTGGAAAATTTTGCAACCAAGGCTTTGATATGATATTTGGCCTTTGGTCTTGGTAGGTATAATTTATGCGTGTTTAACTTCTAATAGTCAAAGGTTGTCCAAATATGATTCACATATTGTGTGTAGACCAAATATGCAAAAAAGTTTGGATAAGGAGAAAAAATTGTTTGGATTTTTATTAAGAGGCATCAAAACTTTCGTTGTCTGTTTTTCATTGCCCGCTCAAAAAAATCAGCAAAAAAACATCGCACCTTTATCCAAACGAGCTGAGAAAGATGTAAACGGCCAGAACTTGCAGCTGTACTTGCACTCACAAAGGGCATGCCACGTACACTCCTCAACCAAAATTGATTAATTAATTATCAATTATATGGTCATAGTCAATTTTTAAGTTGATTCATATTTTACCCTCAATTTTGTGGGTAAATATTACTTAATTATGCATGCTATTTAGTGATTTAATTCTTTTCATTTCTTTGTATTTTTTAGAATGAGAAGATTTATTGGAGTATATAACATAGTTGAGGAAAATTGCGTGTACTAATTGAATTGATTTGTCAGTTGTGTTTGACAATTACAAGATGCACAGGCAATTACTTTACTTTAACAAAAGTAAAGAGGATCCTCTTTTCGAATTCATGCGTATTTATTGGTGCTTTGACATAATACAATATTCATAAGAAATGATATACAATATGAAAATAGATAAACTTTTGGAATGGAACCTTCAAGCGCATCGCTGTGTGATTTTCACAATTCTACGCCATCACTTTATGCCGACCACTTTCACAAGCAAATCGGTTGTTCTGTTAGAGAGTACAAGATATCCCATAGATATTCCAATTACCACCCCAGATGCATACCCCAACACTACCTTCCAATCAAATCCATTCTTGTGCTCCAAATCACCATCTTGTTGGAATGATGGTGGCGGTGATTGATGTGGACCACATGTTTTTGCTAGTGGAATTCCACACAATCCTACATTTCCACTATATGAATCATTTTCAAATGTATCAAATTGCTTGCCATGAGGTATGGGCCCCACAAGTCGATTTTCTGAAACGTTGAACTTTTCAAGTGATGTCAAATTTACCAATTGCTCAGGAATATGACCAACAAGTCTGTTTGAGGACAGATCTAACCATTCAAGATTGCACATATCGCCAAATGATGGTGGAATTGTACCTGTAAGCTCATTATGAGAAAAGTTAAGCCCTTTCAATGATTTAAGCTTACCGATTACGTTTGAAATCTCTCCTCTAAAAGTGTTGTTTGAGAAATCAATAGTTGTGAAGAAAGTTTGAATCTTCACCATTTCAATTTCGAAGCCTTTAATTGTCACTACCACAGTATCCTGATAGTAGCCCTCTCCCATATATTTCAGTTCATGTTCTTGCGAGTTTATCATGGCCGTCAAATGTTCAAAATATTTTGTTGGCAATAGACCGCTAAACTGATTGTAGGAGAGGTCCATGATACGCAATTTTTGGAATGGAAACTTAGTTTCCGGAATGCCTATTTCACCATAAAACTTGTTAGACCTCAAGATAAGAACCTGCAACTTCGGAAGAGATTCCAACCAATTTGGGAATGTGTCTTGAATTTTGTTGTTTCCAAGGTCTAGAACTTCCAACTCTCTACATGTGAGCAAAGATGGCGGCAACGACCCTTCCAACTGATTTCCATTAAGATCAAGATTTCTCAAAACGTTTCCCTCATAAAATGTCCCAGGAATCACGCCATGAAATTTATTATTCCGTAGATTCAAAACAAAGAGGCTCTGACTGAAATTCCCTATGCATTGATGAATTTTGCCACTCAATTTATTATTAGACAAATCAAGGATTTGAAGGCTACTCAGGCTGCAGATCGTTGGAGGCATCTCTCCAGTGAATTGATTATTTGATATGAAAAAGTTAGATGTGGAAAGTGATGGAATTGGAAGCTCACCTTGGAGCGAATTGTTGCGAAGGTCAAGATACTGGAGTTCTTTCCACCGAAGCTGTCCTACAGTGCCAGTCAAAGAGTTGTGAGAAAGATCCAAATAACTCAATGAATCTTTCCCCAAATCCAACAACCATTTGGGAATGTCGGCTTGGATTCGGTTGTGGGAAAGGTATAACATGTCCAAATTTTGTGAGGCTCTGAGAAAGTATGGGAACTCACTTATGTTACAAGACGACAAATCTAGAATCGAAAGTTGAGGCCAGGTGTTGTTAGTCAAATGGTTGAAGCTCAAGGATAGATGATTAAAGGAAAGATTAAGATGATTGAGACTTCGGAGTTTGGAAAACTTTTCAAACTCCACAGTGCCACTCAAGTTATTGGATGATAAATCAAGGGCCCTAAGGTTCTCAAGTTCAAAGATTGATCTCGGAATCAGGCCATGCAGCTTGTTATAACTTAAATGAAGGCCTTCCAAAGAACGAGATTGGAACTCAATGATATTACCGCTGAGTTGATTACTTGTGAGGTCCAACTCCTCCAATGATGGCAAACTACATAACCAAGATGGTATTGTTCCGTTGAGTTGATTCCCATCTAAATTGAGATTGGTTAAGTGTTGAGGAATAGGACCCACCAGTTGTTGTTTTGAAAAATCATATAACGAAGTGATCGATGTCGAGTTGCTATCAACTTCTGGAAACTGACCGACATAATTGTTGTCCTTAAGATCCAACTCAAAGAGGCTCTCAAGGTTTAAAAAAAACGACCATGGGATTTGGCCACCAAAACTGTTATACGAGAGGTCCAACCTCATGATTTGTGTGAGGTTACCAAGAAATGCAAGATATGATCCTACAAAACTGCAGTTCCTGAGCGACAAATCTCTCAAAGACTTGAAATTTCTTGTCAGATGACGCCAATCTACTAAAATTCTAGTAAGAGAGAGATCCAGCACCTCGAGGGGACTGCTCCAGTTAGACTTGGGGAAATAACCTGTGAGGTTATAGTTATTGCTTAAATCTACTAGTTGAAGATTTGTTCGATGGAAAATGCTTTCTGGGAATTTTCCTTGCAAGTTGCACAAGGAAAGTTCAAGAGTTGCCAAAGAAGAAGATAAATTCTTGAAGGAATCAGGTACAACTGATGACATATCAACTTTGGTCAGATAAAGCTCCCTAAGATTGGTTAGGTTTTCAACAATTCTGTTCAAGCTAAGAGAATCTAGGGTCACAGCAGGTTGTGCGAGATTGAGTGAAACCAAGTTGGAAAGGTGGGAAATTTCGGAAGGGATTGGGCCATTGAAATTGGAGTAAGAGAGGTCAAGGTGAGTCATACTTACAAACCCACCAAATTTGGACGAAATTGGGGAACCTCTGAAATCATTTTCAGAGAGGTTTAGCCTCTTGAGATGGCCAAGAGAGAATAAGCTGCTATTGGAAAGGATATTGCCTTGAAGCCCACCAAAATGAAGGTTGAGACCGATCACATGACCAGTCATCTTTTCACAAGTGACTCCACTCCATGCGCAACAATCCTTGCCTTTCTGCCAAGAAATTGTCCTATTAGAATAGGAGTAAAGAGTATCAATAGAAAAGGAGTTTTTGAATTGAAGCAAAGCAGAGCTGTCGTGGGGATGGCATAAATGCCCTGAAGAAAGAGAAGAGGAAGAGTTAGATGATGATGAACCAATAGAGTTCAATTGACAAGTAGTAGAGAGCAGGAAGAGGAGGCACAACCATGACAACCAACCCATCTTTCTTTATAAATCTAAAGTATATAGTTATGTGATAAAACAGTTGTGAGCAATTCTATACTGGATATATATGTTGATATTTATAACAAGCTTAATGAAAGTAATTTATCATCTTTAAAGATAATCAAGCATAATTGTGCCTTGTAAGTGTAACGATTGGGTGTCCTCTTCACATAGTTGGTCCCATTGTCACACCGGTATAGGTCCCAATTTGAAGTGCTGATAATTGACATTGAGGGTGAAGGCCTGCTACACCAATGTTAGCTCGCTTCTTTTTTTTTTTGGTAATATGTTCATGGAATTGGAAAAAATTTGCACCGAGTCTTTGATTTGTGGCCATCTTTGGTGTTGGTAAAGTTTGACGATAAGGTTGTCCCATTGTCACACAGGTGTAGGTCCATTGTTAGCTGCTACACCAATTTGAATTGTTGATAATTGACAATATTGAGGGTGAAGGCCTACGTCTATTCATCTAATTGGAAAAAATTTGCTCCAAGTCTTCCATATTTGGTCGTCTTTCGTCTTGGTACGTTCGTAGGCATTTATGCGTGTTAAAATAGGCACCTTAATTTTCATTGACTTGATAATTTGGGTTCATAATTGACCATCAAAATCGTTCTTATCTTCACTAATAGTCACCAGTGACTTTTGCCCCCTTCTTCACTCTCTCATTGATTCTTCTCATCTGCTTCTCCATGGTTTTGCTTGTCTTTTCACATAGTTGGGTGTCCTGCAACATGTACTATTCAAGTTGTCCAAATATGATTCGAATTTGCGTATTGAAGAAGCCGGAACGAGTATTCATAAATTGACCATCAAAATCATTCTTGACTTTTGCCCCCTTCCTCACACTCTCATTAATTCTTCACGGTATTGCTTGTCTTTTCACTTTTTGTCTCCACCCTTAAGCATTTGATAGGCCGGCCTTTAGTCCAATCTCTGAATGAACATTCAGAGCAAATTCATAAACAAAAATTTCTTTTAAATTTTTATTTATGAAAATCCATTATATTTCTCTAGGGCTAAAGAAAAGAAAGGAGTTAATAAATAAAGTCATCAACATAAAAATTAAAACAATCCTTCAGATAAAATCTAAATAATATAGTAATTAAATCCTATATAAAGCTAGCTACTACAACCTCTCGGCCACAGTTTCTTTGAATCTTGCTCAATCTTTCACATTTTCTTTGGTGCTCTCTCTCACATTAACATGCTAGAGTTTCTTGTGCCTTCCATTCATCAACTACCAAATTCCTAAACATGTATCATTACTAACTTTGAAGAAGCAATTACGGCACTAAAACATGTTAATGTTACATTAATTTCATTACCTCATTGAATGTTTCCGCAACGTTGTTTGCCATGAGGTATGAGCCCTACAAGTTGGTTTTCCGCAACGTTAAATTTTCAAGTGTTGTCAAATCTTTCAATGGCCCAGGAATCTCACCAACATGCATGTTTGAAGAGAGATCTAACCGTTCACAAGATTGCTAAAATTGCCAACTGAGAGTGGAATTGGACCTGTGTAAGATCATTATGAGACTTAGGTCCCTTCAATGACGTTTTAGGAAGCTCCAGAGAAAGCTGTTCTACTTCTTTTTGGGTTCAAGTATTTATTAACCGTAGTTGTATAATTAGGAGTTCATTATTAAAGAAATATATACAACAATTAATTTGTATAAGTACCATGTAATTTGAATTTGGAAAAGAGTTGGCAAGGCCTACAATGAGTCTCAATATGATGACCTCAAAGTAATCTTCATTTTAACTGTAGAAAATTCTCTTGATAAATTCAATTGTAAGAAGATAAATTTTTTTGGCTTCAATGCTAAAATAGTTCCTGTATTTTATCATGTTGGCCAATTTAGTCCCTGTGTTTTCAATTTGGCCAATTTGATCCATATGTTTAGCATTATTAGTCAATGTAGTCAATTACCGCTAAATAACATGATAATCAATTCTCCTTCTTTTGAAAATCTATATAAAAAATTAAAATTAATTTATAAAAATTGAATTAATTCAAAAACATATTGCAACTTAATTGAAAATCTTTTCCGACTTCCAACAACCATTTGGGAAGGTTCCCTTGAAATCGATTGTTGGAAAGGTTTATCTTGTACAAGTTTTATGTTGCAAGATGACAAATCTAGTTGCTGAAGTTGAGGCCAAGTATTGTTACTGAAATTGTTGAAACTCAAGGATAGATGGTTAGAGGAAAGATTAAGATTTTCAAGACTTCGAAGTTTTGAAAACTTTTCAAACTTCACAGTGTGAGTCAAGTTATTGGATGATAGATCATGATATCCAAGGTTAACCATTTCAAAGATTGATCTCGGAATCTGGCCAAGTAGCTTGTTTTAAAACTTAAATCGAGCAATTTAAAACAACTAGATTGGAATTCAATCATATCTCCGCTGAGTTGGTTACTTCTGAGGTTTAAAGACTGCAATGATGGCAAGCTACCTAATCAAGATGGTATTGTTCCATTGACTAAATATGAGCCACCAGTTGGTTTCTTGAAAAATCAAATAAAGAAGAGAATATTCTTGTCGGGGTTTGTTTCTTACCAAAACCAACAAAAAAGAAAATTCAAGCAAATTTATTGAAAATGCAGAGATGTTCGCTCAAGATAAATTCAAGCAAATTTATTCTTTCTCTTCTTTGGCTATTTAATCAGGCAAGTAGTGCATGAGAAAAGTGTGCTTGTGTATAGCAACATTAATTCGAAAAGAAAAAAAAAAGTAATATCCTTCATAAGTGTGCTTGGCTATTTAATCTGGCAAGTAGTTTATCTTCTTTAGATAACAAAACACCATTAATATCCTTTGTAAGTGTTACGGCATGAATTTGAAAAAAAAAAATTAAAATTAATTGTTACGGTATGAAAAGTTTCCAGAGGCTTGAGATGGATAATTGAAGATGTTGAATTGCAATTTGCATTCCTATTGTCAGATAGGTAGCTGCGTCTTTCATTTAGGTATTGAAAATTGACGTGAAGCCTGCATCTATTCAGCTAATTGGAAAACTTTGCACCAAGTCTTTGATATTTGGTCGTCTTTCTATGCTCATTTCATTTCTGCGTGTTAATTTTGATAGTCAAGTTGTCCAAATATGAATCTTTCTTCTCCATATATTAGTACGTTATCAACAAATTAATGGACACTACTTTGTCCGACTTTAACTTGATATAAAGGCATTTACAGCTTTGTATTTATTCGGAGACTTGTGCATCTTAATAATGAAAATAAGTGTTTGGTAGGCCTTAGTCCTTTAGTCCAATTTGTGAAGAGAAAATTCATAAACGAAAAAAAAAAAAAAAAAAAAAAAGGGGGTACCAACTTTTCTTCGTAGGAAAAGGTGGAACAACTTGAACGTTATTACTTGCACATGAAGTGTTAACTTATCACTCTAGCGTGGGATTGGGGCAGGGGAGAAAGGGGGAGAGGGAGAGAGGTCTCTTTTTTCTCTCTTTTATTTCCTTAAAAATGGAAAGACTAAAATACCCTTAAAAATGGATGGAAAATTGGATTTTGTAAAATAAAGGTGACATTTCTCTTAAATTTTTCTTTAAGATGACAAATTGAAACTGAGGTACAAGTTCATGTGACATTTCTACAAAAAAACACTAATGCTAATCACTATTAAGAATTGTGCAATCACAAAATAATTTAGGAATCATCTATTATATACGTCAATTAACAATTGTAAAATAGAACTATATTTTATTTTATCCCCTTCTTTACGTTCTTTCTTCTCATGTGCTTCTATACGACTTTGGTTGTCTTTCCACTGTCTGCCCTTACCCTTAGCATTTGGTAGGCCTTAGTCCTTTAGCTGCTACACCAATTTGAATTGTTGATAATTGACATTATTGAGGGTGAAGGCCTAAGTCTATTCATCTAATTGGAAAAAAATTTGCCATAGTCAGGTGTCCTGCAACATGTACTAATCAAGTTGTCCAAATATGATTCGAATTTGCGTATTGAAGAAGCCAGGAATGAGTATTCATAAATTGACCATCAAAATCGTTCTTGACTTTTGCCCCCTTCTTCACGCTCTCATTAATTCTTCACGGTTTTGCTTGTCTTTTCACTTTCTGTCTCCTCCCTTAAGCGTTTGATAGGCCTTAGGAGTAAATTCATTAACAAAAATTTCTTTTAAATTTTCATTTACGAAAGTCCATTACATTTCTCTAGGGCTAAAGAAAAGAAAGGAGTTAATAATTAAAGTCATCAACATAAAAATTAAAACAATCCTTTAAAATCTAAATAATATAGTAATTAAATCCTATATAAAGCTAGCTACTACAACCTCTCGGCCACAGTTTCTTTGAATCTTGCTCAATCTTTCACATTTTCTTTGATGCTCTCTATCACATTAACATGCTAGAGTTTCTTGTGCCTTCCATTCATCAGCTACCAAATTCCTAAACATGTATCATTACTAACTTTGAAGAAGAAATTATGGCACTAAAACATGTTAATGTTACATTAATTTCAACCAGACATCTATGATCACTGATGTCTAAAACTGGAAGTAGCATCATCATTTATATAACAACCAACACTATTGGAGGCTTTTTACATCCGCAAAATAGAAAAAGCGGTGACGTATAACATAATTCGCAGCAGTACTATTTGTTTCTGCGATGTTGTAATTGATAATACGCATCAGTGTAGTAGATACCACTGATGCTGTAATACCTCTTTAGCCTCCTCCCTTTTGAAACTACTGATGCTGTTTCAGAATTAGGCGTTAGAGGTCAATGTTTTTTTGGCACACGGAAATCATTTACGCATCGGATTTTACCAAATATCCGATGTTGTAACTATAAAAAGGCCACGGATAATATCTGATGCCTATTACATAGTGATAGGCAACAAGCATGAATACCACGATATTTATTGGTAATAGGCAATAGATTTTATCCATTGCTAAAGGCTTTTTTTGGCATAGTGATTGTGTTTTTATGTTAGGTCTGTCGTTAATGGCAGGGACGAACTCATGATTTTAAATTGGGTGGGCTAAATTTACATTATGCACAAACCTATTAAGAAGATAGAAAACTCGACAATACGAGTGAATTTCATCGATCACAAAGATATATCCTAATCAAGAGGAAATAATGAGCTTTACCCCTCAAAATGCATCTAGTACATATCTCTTTTTTGTTTTCTACGTGCAAGAGTGCTTGAAGTAAAGGACATGTTATTTTCTACCAAAAAAAGAAAATAGGGGTTGTTTTCGACCAAAAAGTGGGGGTTGTTTGTGTTTGGCTTTTGGCCACTTTTTGTGCCCCAAAAAAAGAGTGAAGGGTTTAGGGTTGAGATAATTGACCCTGACTTATATCTTAATATTTATAATGCAAAATTGCAAAAAAAAAAAAAAGAAGTCCAAAACAAAACGAGTGACCATATATTTTTGTTATTTGTAGTGTGGATGTGTGGAAAGTCATAGGCTCGTAATAGTGGAGTATCCACATGGCACAATCATCAAACCAGAAAAATGAAAACACAAAATGAATTACAGTGCATGTGCTCATCAGGATAATACCTTGCTTTGTATTATTTGAATCACCAAACCAGAAAACTGAACAGCTCTCTTTCCTCAAACAAAATAGCAAATCAGAAAAAAGAAGAAAACCATGTTCTTTGAGAGAGAGAGAGAGAGAGAGAGAGAGAGACAAATAGAGACAGAGAAACAGAACTTTTTTTGGAGGGAGATATTATGGTCTTCAAGAGCACAATGCGTTTGTTTTGGAGGGAGGAAGCCACGTTCCAGTGGTATGGTTTTACCCACTTTCAGTTACACTTGCTTCTTATCATCCGTTGGATTTGATCCAACGGTGTTCTGATTTAGAGGTTCGCAAAATGACGTTCCCACCAGAGAATAGCCCATATTCTCTTACCTGGTTGAGTCTGATTGAAAACTCTTATTAGCACTTTATCATCGAGATCATGTCGAAGGTTATTAGCATATTTACCAGCTTGATTCATCATGAAAAGATTGGACTAGAGTTAAAACTTCGGGAAAGATAGTATTGTTTTTGGGGCGTTCGTCCTCAATTGCCAGTCCAGCAATCGAGGTGGCAAGTGAATTTGAAGACATGATATTTTGGCGTAACTATGATGGTTGCTACGATTTCTTATACTTGCAAAACAGAAGGGGAATGGAGAGGTCATCAAAGATTTTATTATTTCGATAGTACAGTAAACGTAAATTGAACCTTCTGAATTTTTGTGTGATCATATTCAGTTTTTGTTTTATTGTATTTATATGGCCACAGTCAATTTGGGTATCCAACATATTTAATGTTTAATTTTTTTGATACAGATGAGTATAATTGTTATTTTCTTAAAAAATAAAAACACAAATTTTATGTTGTAGCATAACATTGAATAAAACGTCCCCACTCGAACCTTATGGAAAATGTATTAAGGGTAGGAAAAAAAAATTATCTTAGCCAGAAAAGAATCTTTTCCATGATTGCCAAGGGAGAAATCCACCTGGAAAAAAATTACGAAGGATGTGAATTAACTTGACAAAAAAAAACAGCGGGGTTCAATCCAGAAAAATTATAATAATGAGAAACAGATTTTTTCAGCCCCTTTGAAAGCAAAGGATCTGAACACATACCACATCCAGGACATTTGACGTAGTCTTCTTTGGTCAAAACAAGCCCTGACCCTCCACATACCTCACATCTTTTCTGTGCTATCTAATATATATATGCATAATCATCAATACCATATTATACCTGAGCAAAATAAATGATTAATTGGAAAACTTACTATTCTTCTGCTGAATTCAATCAAAGCCACCACGAAAGGTGTAACTCCAGCTGCCCAGGCACAAAAAAAATTAAATTAAAAACAAAAACAAAAAAAGAAATTCAAAATTCGATAATTCAGAAATAATTTACAGTAGTTATATAATTTAAAAGTGAAAATATACCTATGGCTCCAACAACAATTTGCCAAGTGATGGCAACCGGGGTTGGATCCGCTACAACCGGAACATCATGAATTGCTGCAACCCTCCAAGCTTTTGTACTTGGTTTTTTCGTAGCAAGCTCCTGGTTCTGGTTGCATGGTTTTCTGGTAAAGCTTGCATGCTTTGAGATGTTAAGGCTTCTTCCTGAGAAAGTGTTGTTGGAGGTACTTGGAGTTGCCATTTGTGCGAAGGAAGAGACTGAGGCTTCCATATTTGGTCGTGTGACGGTGTGATGAGTTGAGAGAGAGAGGGTATCGACTGAATTGAAAGTCACCACTGCTTCATATTGGGCCACGTTGCATCTACGCACTCATCCACTCATTAGGCAATGTGCATCAAAAATATATTTGCGAATGCTTGTGCCTTTTTCCCTCATTTTTCCAAAAAAAAAAATTCCCTCAATGTCATTTCAATTTTGATAATTATAATCTTATAATTTTATAATTTTAGCAATTAAGTCCGAATTAAGAGTAAGCATTCGTTTTTCTCTGTAACATATTTCACAGATTTATTACCGAGATTTGTTTTGATTAAATTAAAGACTTCAATTATATGAAAGTAATGAGTTGAGGACTTATGGTCAATTTTTTTAGGCTTAGATGGTAAAATGGTCCTTGTGTTTTCCTACATTGGCTAATTTAGTCTATGTGTTTTTAATTTGGCAAATTCGGTCCCTGTGTTTAAGACCGTTATTCAATTTGGTCATTTCGTTAAAATTGCCGTTATATATGAACATGATAATCTTTTTTTTTTCTTTTGAAAACCTATAAAGCTTTTTTTAATTAAAAAAATTGAATTGGTTTAAAAATATATCAATAACATAACACCAGAAAAAAAAAAAAAAAAAAAAACTTGAAAAAAAAAAAAAAAAAAGGATGGGCGCAGTGAGGGATGGTAAGTGTTGCTTAGCAAGTGGAGTAGTGGACAAATGGCTACGCAATGGTTGGGTTGGGGAAGATCTCGCTAGGAGGTAGTCGGGGGGTAATGGCCTTTTTTTTGTTGTTGAGAGAGATAGAGAGAGATTAGGGGTGGGATAGATTAGAGTTGGGGCCTTTGGGTGGGGAGAAAGCGGTTGGGGTAGGGGGATAGACAGGGTTGTGGGTTGTTGCTGGGGAGAAAGAGGGAAGAGAGAAGGGGTGTGGTGGCTGAGAGAGGCGGATTTTTCTATTTTTGTTTAGTTCTTAATTTTTTTTATGAATATTTAAATAATTTTAAAAAAAATTTAACAGAATGGATCAGATTAACTAACAGTCGTAAACACAAGGGCCAAATTGGCTAAATTGAAAACACGGAAATTAAATTAGCCAATGTAGTAAAACACAGAGACCATTTTAGCATTTAAGCCATTTTTTTAAAGTTTGTCCAATTTACTGTCAAAACATGTCACCCACACAATCACTTGTTGTGGATTAAGTTTTGTATTTTCTTTTTAAAACTTTTGAACTGTTCAAAAATGTCATATGTTCTGCACAATGTCACGAGTTCCACAATACTAAGATGTCAAGTACTTGAGTTTGTTTCCTGCAAAATCAGCAAGCAAGCATTTTTTGACATTGAGGGTGAAGCATCTATACTGTCACATGGGTGTAGGTCCCAGTGTTAGCTAGCTAGGAAATTATTGCACGTGATGAGTTTGTTTCATGGAAAATGAGCGAGCAAGCAAGCAAGCAGCTTTTGGAAAATTTTGCAACCAAGGCTTTGATTTGATATTTGGTCTTTGGTCTTGGTAGGCATAATTTCTGCGTGTTCAAATGGTTTTCACGTTTTGCCTCCAACTCCTACCAGTCAAAACTTGTCCAAATATAATTCACATTCTTTGTGTGGACCAAATGTGCAAACAAAAGTTTGGATAAGGAGAAAAAAATTGTTTGAATTTTTTAAGAGGTATCAAAACTTTCGTTGTCTGTTTTTCATTGCCCACTCAAAAAAAAATCAGCTAAAAAACATCGCACCTTACCCAAACGAGCTGAGAAAGATGTACACCGCCAGAAATTGCAGCTGTACTTGCACTCCCAAAGGGCATGCCACGTACACTCCTCAACCAGAATTGATTAATTAATTGTCAATTATATGGTCGTAGTCAATTTTTAAGTTGATTCGTATTGTACCCTTAGTTTTGTGGGCAAATACTACTTAATTATGCATGCTATTTAGTGATTTAATTCTTTTCATTTCCTTGTATTTTTTTGAAATGAGAAGATTTATAGGAGTATATAACATAGTTTAGGCAAATTGCTTGTACTGATTGAATTGATTTGTCAGTTGTATTTGACAAATTACAAGATGCAAGAGCAATTGCTCTACTTTAACAAAAGTAAAAAGGATCCTCTTTTCGAATTCATGCATATTATTATTGGCGCTTTGACATAATATAATATTCATAAGAAATGATATACAATATGAAAATACATAAACTTTTGGAATAGTTTCTTCAAGCACGTCGCTGTGTGATTTTCACTATTCTACAACGTTGCTTTCTTCCTACCACTTTAACAAGCCAATCTGGTGTTCCATTAGAGAGAACAAGATATCCCACAGATATTCCAATTACCACCCCAGATGCATACCCCATCAACACTATCTTCCAATCAAATCCATTCTCATGCTTCAAATCACCATCTTGTTGGAATGATGATGGCGGTGATTGATGTGGACTGCATGTTTTTACAACTGGAAATCCACACAATCCTACATTCCCAATGTATGAATCAGTTTCAAATGTATCAAATTGCTTGCCGTGAGGTATGGGTCCAACAAGTTGGTTCTTTGAAACACTGAACTTTTCAAGATATGTCAAACTTGTCAATTGCATCGGAATCTCACCAACAAGCACGTTTGAAGAGAGATCTAACCATTCAAGATTGCTCAAACAGCCAAACGAGGGTGGAATTGTACCTGTAAGCTCATTATGAGAAAAGTTAAGCCCCTTCAATGACTTAAGCTTACCGATTACATTTGGAATCTCTCCTCTGAAACTGTTGTTTGAGAAATCAATAGCTGTGAAGAAAGTCAGGATCTTCGTCATTTCAATTACATTGCCTTTAATTGCCACTGCCACACTGTCTTGATAGTAGCCCTCTCCCATATATTTCAGTTCATGTTCTTGCGAGTTTATCATGGCCGTCAAATGTTCAAAATATTTTGTTGGCAAGAGACCGCTAAACCGATTGTACGATAGGTCCATGATACGCAATTTTTGAAATGGAAACTTAGTTTCCGGAATGCCTATTTCACCATAGAATTTGTTAGACCTCAAGATAAGAACCTGCAACTTCGGAAGAGATTCCAGCCAATTTGGGAATGTATCATGAATTTTGTTGTTTCCAAGGTCTAGAACTTCCAACTCTCTACATGTGAGCAAAGTTTGCGGCAACGACCCTTCCAACTGATTTCCATTAAGATCAAGATTTCTCAAAACGTTTCCCTCAGAAAATGTCCCAGGAATCACGCCATGAAATTTATTATTCCGTAGATCCAAAACAGAGAGGCTCTGGCTGAAATTCCCTATGCATTGATGAATTTTGCCACTCAATTTATTATTAGACAAATCAAGGATTTCAAGCCTAGTCAAGCTACAAATGGTTGGAGGAATCTCTCCAGTCAATTGGTTGTTTGATATTTTAAAGAAAATTGTGGAAGGTGATGGAATTGGAAGCTCTCCTTGGAGAGAATTGTTGCGAAGGTCAAGATACCGGAGATTTTTCCACCGAAGATGTCCTACATTGCCAGTCAAAGAGTTGTGAGAAAGATCCAAAGACGTCAATGAATCCTTCCCCAAATCCAACAACCATTTGGGAATGTCGGCTTGGATTCGGTTGTGGGAAAGGTTTAACGTTTCCAAGTTTGGTGAGGCTCTTAGAAAGTATGGGAACTCACTTATGTTGCAAGACGACAAAGCTAGGTTCGAAAGTCGAGGCCAGCTATTGTTACTCAAATGGTTGAAACTCAAGGATAGATGGTTAGAAGAAAGATAAAGCAATAAAAGACTTTGAAGCTTTGAAAACTTTTCAAACTCCACAGTGCCACTCAAGTTATTGGATGATAGATCAAGGTATCCAAGGTTCTCAAGTTCAAAGATTGATCTCGGAATCAGGCCATGCAGCTTGTTATCACTTAAATCAAGCCATGACAAAGAACGAGATTGGAACTCAATGATATTACCGCTGAGTTTGTTACTTTTGAGGTATAACACCTCCAATGATGGCAAACTACCTAACCAAGATGGTATTGTTCCGTTGAGTTGGTTCCCATCTAAATAGAGCGTGATTAAGTGTCGAGGAATAGGACCCACCAGTTGTTGTTTTGAAAAATCATATAAAGAAGCGATCCCTGTCGAGTTGCTATAAACTTCTGGAAACTGACCGACATAATTGTTGCCACTAAGATCCAAGTAATCGAGGCTCTCAAGGTTTAAAAGCGACCATGGGATTTGGCCACCAAAACTGTTAGACGAGAGGTCCATGATTTGTGTGAGGTTACCAATCGGAATCAGGCCATGCAGCTTGTTATCACTTAAATTAAGCAATGACAAAGAACGAGATTGGAACTCAATGATATTACCGCTGAGTTGGTTCATTTTGAGGGATAACTCCTCCAATGATGGCAAACTACCTAACCAAGATGGTATTGTTCCGTTGAGTTGGTTCCCATATAAATAGAGGTCGGTTAAGTGTCGAGGAATAGGACCCACCAGTTGTTGTTTTGAAAAATCATATAAAGAAGCGATCCCTGTCGAGTTGCTATCAACTTCTGGAAACTGACCGACATAATTGTTGCCACTAAGATCCAAGTAAACGAGGCTCTCAAGGTTTAAAAGCGACCATGGGATTTGGCCACCAAAACTGTTAGACGAGAGGTCCAACCACATGATTTGTGTGAGGTTACCAAGAAATAAAGGATATGATCCTACAAAACTGCAATTTCTGAGATACAAATCTCTCAAACACTTGAAATTTCTTGTCATATGATGCCAATCTACTGAGATTCTAGTATAAGAGAGGTCCAAGGTTTCAAGGGGACTGCTCCAATTAGACTTGGGGAAAGAACCTGTGAGGTTTTCGTTCCCACGTAAGTCTAGTACTCGAAGGTTTGGTAGGCGGAAAATGCTTTCTGGGAATTTTCCTTGCAAGTTGCACCAGGAGAGTCTAAGAGTTGTCAAAGAAGAAGATAAATTCTTGAAAAAATCAGGTACAACTGATGACATATCAACTTCGGCCAGATCAAGCTCCCTAAGATTGGTTAGGTTTTGAACAATTCTGTTCAAGCTAAGAGTATCTAATGTTACATTGGATTCAGAGAGGTAAAGGTGAGTCATACTTACAAATCCACCAAACTTGGATGAAATAGGGGAACCTTCAAAATCATTTCCACGGAGGTCTAGCCTCTTGAGGTGGTGAAGAAAGAATAAGCTGCTATTGGAATGGATCTTGCCTCGAAGGCCGAAATTAAAGTCGAGACCGATCACATGACCTGTCACCTTTTCACAAGTGACTCCAAACCATGTGCAACAATCCTTTCCTCGCCAAACAAATGTCCAAATATCAAAAGAGGTATCAACAGAAAAGGAGTTTTTGAACTGGAGTAAAGCGGAGCTGTCGTGGGGATGGCATAAATGCCCTGAAGAAAGAGAAGAGGAAGAGTTAGATGATGATGAACAAGTAGAGTTGAATTGACAAGTAGTAAAGAGCAGGAAGAGGAGGCACAACCAACCCATATTTCCTTCAAACTCTAAAAGTATTTATTCTTCTAAATAATTTTGTGAGCAACTGTATCATGGAGATGTTGATATTTATAACAAGCTTCGTCAACAGTGATTTATCTATAATGTCACGACATGAGTCTAGTAGGTGTGGCATAAGGTTGTCCTGCATTTAAAGTTTCCACAGTGCTAAGATGGCAAGTACTTAAGTTTGTTTCATGGAAAATCTTTTGGAAAATTTTGCAACCAATACGTTGATTTGATATTTGGTCTTTGGTAGCTTTTGCAGCTTTGCCCCCTTCTTCACGCTCTCATCTGCTTCTCACCAGTGTCTTTTCGCTTTCTGTCTCCACCCTTAAGCATTTGATAGGCCTTAGGCCTTTAGTCCAATCTCTGAATGAACTTTCAGAGCAAATTCACACAGGAAAAAAAAGGAAAAAAATAAAGAAAAAGAAGCAGAGTCACCAGTGACTTTTGCCCCCTTTTTCACGATCTCATTAATTCCTCTCATCTGCTTCTCCACGGTTTTACTTGTCTTTTCACTTTCTGTCTCCACCCTTAAGCATTTGATAGGCCTTAGGCCTTTAGTCCAATCTCTTTATGAACTTTCAGAGCAAATTCATAAATAAAAATTTCTTTTAAATTTTCATCGTACTGGGATCTGTTGGGGGGTAGGGAGAGTTTGGATGTGGCTGTGGCTTGGGGATTTGGGGCTTTTGGGTATGGGTGGGGAAAGTAGCTAGGGTGGGTTGTTTCTGTGGAAAGAGAGAAGAGAGAAGGTTGTTGCGGTTGAGATTAATTATTTTTATTTCTTTTAACTTTTAAATCTTATTTTTATTTCTTAATTATATATTTTTTAAATTGAATTTAAATATTTTAATAGAAGTTTAATGGATTGTATTACATTAGCTAACGGTGCTAAATACAGGAACTAAATTGGCCAACCGGCACAGGGACCATTTTAACATTTAAGCCAGATTACGCAAGATAGTGGTAACATCCCTTCCAACTAATTTCCATTAAGGTCAAGATTTCTCAAAACGTTACCCTTAGAAAATGTTGATATTTATATGAATGAAGCTTAATGAATAGTAGTTTATCTTCTTTAGATATACAAAGCACCATTAATATCCCTCGTAAGTGTTACGGCATGATATTTTGTCGTCTTTCTATGCTCATTTCATTTCTGCATGTTAATTTTGATAGTCAAGTTACCAACAAATTAATGGACACCACTTTGTCCGACTTTAACTATATAAAGGTATTTACTCAGAGAATTGTGCATCCTAATAATGAAAATAAGCATTTAGTAGGCCTCTTAGTCCTTTAGTCCAATCTGTGAATGAACTTTCAGAGAAAATTCATAAACCAGAAAAAGAAGGTACCAACTTTTCTTTGTAGGAAATGATGGAACAACTTTAACGTTATGACTTTCACATGAAATGCTTATCACTCTAGCGTGTGCAAGTACGTGATGAGTTTGTTTCGTGGAAAATCAGCAAGCAAGTAAGCAGCTTTTGGAAAATTTTGCAACCAAGGCTTTGTCCAAATATGATTCACATTTGCCCTCTCCTTCACGCTGATTCTTCTCATCTCTGTGCTCCTGCTAACTTTGTCTCTGCCCCTAAGCATTTGCTAGGCCTTAGGCCTTTTGTCCCATCTGTGAATGAACTTTCTGAGTTAATTCATACAGATAAAAAAAAGCATTTTGCAGCTTTGCATTCTCATTTAGGATCACCATGAGAAAAGGATGACATAACTATATAGAAATTAGCTAATACATATGTTAATTGAAAATGGCTTTGAGATTAATTAGATGTGCATGCTCTTCATATGTCTTTTGTTTGGCGTGGTTTCCTTTGGATTTTTGCATTCTCAATTCGATGTTTTCTTTGGCTTCTTCGTCGTTTTTTCGTACAAGTTCGGATAAAGAGAAAAAATTGTTTGGATTTTTGAAGAGGTATCAAAACTTTCATTGTTTGTCTTTTTCTCTTTCTTTTCCTTTTGGGTTGGTTGAGCATTAATTCTTTTGTTTTTGGCTTAGCAATTTTACTCACTCACTATCTTCTTCATATTAATAAATTGACCACCATGTTCTGTCAATCTACTTTCTTAAGGGCACTTCCAGCAGTGCCCGAAGGCAAGGGCTAGGGGGGTGGCTGAGCCCAAAACGTGATTCCAGCAGCAGTTGTTGGCCCGGGCAGGATGTGGGGGCCACAGGCCTAGGCAGGCCCGAAGGCAGGGGGAGCCCGTGTGCTGGTGCCACGTGGCGGCTTCTGGGCTGTCGGATTTCTTTTTTGTCTTTCAAAGCCCAAAACGTGATTCCAGCAGCAAGTGTTGGCCCGGGGGGGATGTGGGGGCCAAAGGACTGGGCAGGCCCGAGGGCTGGTGCCACGTGGCGGCATGACATTTTTTCTGCAAAAAAACATGAAAAAAATTCGAAATTTTTTTTAAAAAAAATCCAAAAAAATCTGTTTTTTTTTCTTCTTCTATAAATACCAATCCCTACTCTTCACTTTTAACAAAAAATCCTCTTACATCTTCTCCTCCAATTATTATTCACTTTCTACTCAATATTTTTTTCACTTTCAAGTTTAATTTTTCTCTATCATATTATGGCTTTTTCTCAAGAAACCAGAGGGGCATGTAGCATCATGGAAGATGTTTTGAAATTTATATGAAATTTGAAACAAAAATTTATTTGAAATTTGAAACCGAATATTTTATCAGAAAATCTCATCCGAAAATATTGTCCAAATTAATTGTTTAGGTAAACAAATTTGCGAAAAAAACAAAAAACAAAAAATTGAATAGTACTTGCCCTTTGCCATGGCAACTGCTGGAATTGCAACTTACTTTTTGCAAAGGCAGACACTATTCACATGAATAGTGTCAGCTTTTTTTCTATAAATACCAATCCCTACTCTTCACTTTTAACAACAAATCCTCATACATCTTCTCCTTCTCCAACTATTATTCACTCTCTACTCAATATTTTTTTCACTTTCTACTCTAAATTTTTTTCACTTTCAAGTTTAATTTTTCTCTATCATTTGTGAAAAAAACAAAAAATTGAATAGTACTTGCCCTTTGTCATGTCAACTGCTGGAATTGCAACTTACTTTTTGCAAAGGCAGACACTATTCACATGAATAGTGTCAGCCCTAGCCCCTCCCTTGCCATGGCAAGGGTTTCACTGCTAGAAGTGCCCTTAGGCCCCATTTGGTATCCTATCCAAGTAGGGAACTCAAAAACTTTGATTATTTTAAAAAACAAAGAGTTCTAAAATCCATTTTTCAAGATTCAAAAACTTGTTTGGCATGCAACTTGAAAACAGTTTTTTAATTTTTAAAATTTGGGTTGAATTCTTCAAAACAACTTTTTTTTTCTTTTTTTTTTATAGCTAAGGTATTGATAAACATTATTGAAATTATACTAAACATACTAATTTTAAAATCTATATTTTAATACCATACATAAATAATGATCGTCAAACTCAATTGATCTTCAAGTCTTAAATAATACATATTAAATTAAAATATTCTAGACTAAATAAATTCTAAGACTAATGATATTGCTCCGGCTATCTAATCTCTAGCATCACTAATTTCATTAGCATTGTCCTCACTCATGCAAATGGTGTGTTCCCTGCTTGATTTGCACAAGGGCTTTCATCTAATCTCTAGATGAAGAAAGCCCTTCATCTACCACATCAA
The DNA here is from genome assembly GCF_002207925.1 of Prunus avium. The sequence goes on along the minus strand of NW_018921749.1, from coordinate 97,772 downwards.
GATCATGCAAATTGTATAAAATTCCATTAGGGCCCCCAATAATGTCACTTCAGACACCATCATATTTGTATATAACCAAATTGCAAAATTGGAATGAGAATAAATCTTCACAAGTCTCTAACTAAAATAGCAGATAAAGAATTCCATGATATAGCTGAGATACAAAATTGCTATCACACACAACACAATCCATGAATAAAGAATTCCATGGTAAGGTATGCACTGTCATATTTCCTTCTTAGACTCTGTCAAATCTAACAACCCTTCATAGAACATAATCTACATGGAACCCAATTTCGGCAAGCTCATGACAACTCTATTCAAAGCTTGATTTTTCATAACAGTAGAACAACTTACAATAACCTTCAATATGGTTCACTAGCCATATGCTTGACAATACCAGGAAAATCCAAACTATGGCCACACAAATATGAAGAAACAATAAAACTGGCTAAATATAACTTAGAGAGAGAGAGAGATATATATACCTCTGTAATGCTCAACCAGTCCAAAACAAAACTCACAAAATCCACAACCAAAAGGAATCCTACGGCTAGACATTGACATTTGATACCTCTGTAATGTGTCTATGAAATTGATCAAAATGAAAACTTGAGTAGAAAACTTCTTCTGTAACAATTCCTACTAGTTTGAACAAATGCCTAAGAAAAAACTTGTGTACAAAATACATGATATTTACTGTCACATACTGAACAAGCTCTTATCAAAACTTGTCAAGTTAAGTGAAACGATCAATCACAATAAAATGAGTTAATTTTGACTGCATAGCTCATACTAATGGCAAGCTGATGTGCAAAAGACTACAGAATATAGAAGTTGATTAACATATTAAGACTTCTTTTTTGGACCAATACATGAAAAAAATTGCAGAGAAGCATCAAATGAACAATTCAACATAAGCAGGATTTCAGAAATTACAAGTAACCCATATGAATAGCATCACTGAGCAAATATCATTCAGACTTCTGAGTACTAGAGACTTCAAATGAGATCAAAAAACAAACAAAAACAACTGAAAAAATTGAAACCAATGAATTCTATAACCAGAATAGGAAACACAATGGACCCATAATGTCAAAATCTAAAAGCATTTCATCACTTTCTATGAAAAAATAATCAATCAGGTTACACACAAGAATTCATATAAATAAAATCGAATTAGATATAAATAAGCTATAAATCAAACATAACCCAAATGAAAAATAAACTCCAATCTTCAGTAACAAGGACAAAAAGGGAACTAAAAATTACCCGATTGTAGAGATCGAAGATGAGCAACTCCAGCTCACGACGAGCCAATGGTGCGCGCCTGTTCGGTGGCGTGTGACGTCGAGACTTCAACTGACAGAATCGCAGAGACGAGAGGAGGCGGCGAGAGCGGTGCTCAGATGCCCAGCCCTGGCGGAACCAGGAATTTTTCTAGAGGTGTGCTAAAATTTTTATTTTTATTTTTTGTATAGAAGATCTATAGAAACAATGAGAACCAATTTTTTTTTTTTTTTTTTGGGTATGCTAATTGATACAATAAGACCCAAGTGGGAATCAGAAACTGAAACTGTGGGAAGCAGAAACACGAACAAAAGTACAATTCATACCAGTAGC
>NW_018921749.1:55292-96094 GCF_002207925.1 Prunus avium | reverse complement strand
CCAAGTGGGAATCAGAAACTGAAACTGTGGGAAGCAGAAACACGAACAAAAGTACAATTCATAGCAGTAGCATATCCAAAACATGTACACAGAGGCATAAACACAAAAGCTTTGTTGCACTTGTAGATCTAAATGCTAACCTGTAAATCGGAAGAAGAAGAAAAGAGAAGAAACAATGGTTCCCACTCACGTGGCCTCCAAACCACAAATATATTGCAAGTATGTGACTTTGTGGGCCAACTAGCTTAACAAATGGTGGACTAATATTCGTGGGGAGTAGGAAATATCTTATAAAATTTGCACCAAATTAGTATTTTATTAAATCTTGCACCAGGCTAAAGCCCACTCTAGTCTACATGTAGTTCCGCCCTTGGAAGTTACTGATGAGAGAGAGGGGGCAAGAGAGCTTCAAGCTTCTGCTATGGAGGCTTGAAGCTTGAACTCGACCAGAAGGAGCTTTAGAGCAAGCGGCGCTCGAGCGATGAGACGAGTAGAAAAAAAATTCGAAAAAAATAGACTTTTTATGTTTTCTAATTTGTTGGTGTTTTTGAGTTTATTTTGGGTTCAAGTTTTTAAAAATGGCATACCAAACGGGTTTCTTTGACTTTTAACTTAAAATTTATTTTTGAGTTTATAAAATTGGATTCAAATCCAATACCAAACAGACCTTTAGGGCCTGTTTGGTATTCAACTTGAATCCAACTTTTTAAACTCAAAAACAGAATTTGAGTCAAAAACAAAGAAAACCTGTTTGGTAGCCCTATTTTTAAAAACTCAAACTCAAGAACAACTAAAAAACACCTCAATTATTAAAAACAAAAAATATCTGTTTTTTTAGTTTTTTTTTAACAACCCACAAGTTCTCACATTTTTAAGATTTGAAAACGGTTTACAAGTTGGATACCAAACAAGTTTTTGAATCTAAAAAATAGATTTAAGAACTCCTTGTTTTTAAGAAAAATCAAAGTTTTTGAATTCCCTATTTGAATAGGGGCGACCCCTTAGTTTTTTGAACTTTTTTATATTTTAAGTTGCTTTGAATGTTTTTAATTTTATTTTATACAAGCTTTGATTTTTTTTTTATTTATAATTTTTATAAGTGTTTTGAATGTTTAATTTAGTTTTATGTGATTATATTTGAAGGGAAAAAAATACCCAAAATTTAGGTGTTATTTCTTTGTTTATTAATTAAATTATTAAATTTGAACTTTTCATGCTTGAGTGTGATTGATCATATTTTTAGTTTCTTTATTGATATTGCATCTATCTTGATGTGGTGATTGTTGAGTTTTTTTTTTTTTTTAAAGAACCTTGACGGAAACTTTATTGATAAAACGAGGAATTACAACGGGGGAACAACAAGCCTGATCCTGACTCAACAAATCACATAATAAGGTGTTCTACATAAGATCAGGAGGTACCTCAAACCAAATAAAAATGTCCACATTATGTAGACCGAATCGAGCAAGTTAGTGTGCAACACCATTTGCTTCCCTATGAGTAAATTGAAAAGGAGAGCCAGGAATCTCAAATAAAGTTGTGATTTTTGTTGTCATTAATTGCTTTTATTATAAAATTTAAAACTCTGGAAACCTTAAAAATTACAACAACAAAAAAAGAAAAAGAAGACATTGCTCTACAAACCAATGATTAGTTTATAAAATAAAATAAACTACATTTTTAGTGATTAATGTGTGTGTACATGAGCACACTTTAGACTTTCGCCTTGGACCTTTGAGAGTTGAGAACGGTACCTTTCATAATAAAATTGAATATCCCTCATAAATTAATAACAATCTTGTTTTATTTTGTAATTGTTAATTATGCTATGTAATAGCTAATTTCTATTGTTGGTGATTGCTTAATTCTTTAAAACATAAAATATATTTTCATTTTAAATAATTCCAAGCCAATGAAAGATGTCTTTTTTTTGTAAAACGACCTGTCGTTCTTTTCCCGCCAGCAAAATACCAGTTTTTTTTTTTGGGGGTAAAAAATACAAGAAGATACAGATATTCTGTGTCTGAAACTCATAAAAAGAAAAGAAAAAGATATTTTTGGAAAGCAGAAGAAGAAGAAGAAGATAATGATACTGATAATAAATAATTCCGTATAAGGGTTTTAGGGTATATTCTTTATCTCTCTAAAAATGGTACCTTTCTCTCTCTGCCCCTCCTCCTCCTATCCTCCTTCTTCTTCTTTCAAACTCTACCACAAGTCCCGATTCACTGTAACCACTCTCTCCAGTCTATGTGGTCGTAAAAGAAGGTCCGGTTCCAGCTGCCGTCTCGTGGTGCTCTCAACCCACTCCAACCCCAAAATTCTCAAGTCCAATCGGAGGTCGCGCTATGGCCAGCCTCTGTCTCCCTACGACCAAGATGACGACGAAGAGGTTTCTCGTCCTAGTGATGTGTCGGATGACGATTGGTTGCTCAATGTGAGTTTCTGTACTGCATCTTGTGCTTGAGCTGCTCGACTTTGTGGTTGTCCCTCGAGAAGTGTTTTTCTTGCTTTTGAAAGCAGAAAATTTGGTTTTTTTATAGTTAAAGTTCTACTTGGAATTTGAAGTACCTTTACTTTTGTAAATGTAGTAACATTTGGTTTGTCAGTTTTTTATTAAAATTTGAACTTTAATTTGAGGCATGGATAGTAACAATGGTACAATTATGCTCACTGTGAGGTACCCATGTTTTGAAATACGTTAATTTGTAGTTTTTCTTTGTGGAATTCTTGCGTGTACCCTTCATTTGGTTGCTTAGGAGTTTGAGGTAAATATTTGTTTGTGGGTCTTTTTCTTTTTTCGTTTGAAAAGTTTGTTTGTGTCTTTGGGTTCCTGAAAATGTAAGAAGTGCATGCCAGTTTCTTTCTGATTTACAAAGCAATGTGCAAAGAAAGATTAAGAGTTCAAGCTTTATCCGTTTTCTTTTTGCATTTCATTATTGAAAACATTGCAAAATTGATTCTTGGACTTGTGGTAATTTATTTACATGGAAAGATTAGTTTGGTATAAGTGTTTCTGTGACACAACTACCTTGGGTTTCCTTTGTTTGAAACATCATCTGGCTTTTCTTGTGGGTTGCTTCTCCAGGATGACTTTGCAGAAATTTCAAAGTTTGATGTTAATAGAAAGAGGTCCAAATCACACAAGGGATTTGCGAATGGTCATTCGGATGGCAGAAACAGCAAGCACACTCTAGAGAAAAGTAATGCAGCAAACTACTACAATAGTTCTAATCAAACAAATGGAGTCAGTTCCTTGGATGTACCTCGCAAGGGAAAGGTATCTTGTAGAGTGATATGACGAGCTGTCAAATTCTGTCATCAACTATACTATTTTTCTGGGAAGTGCTCATTTATTTTCTTTGATGCAGCTGTCTACAAGGAAAGCTATGGAGGATAGATTTCCTCGGCTATCAGAAGAGGTTGAATTGGATGAGAAGTGGTTACCTCTTATTGATTACCTTAGCACATTTGGGCTTAAGGAATCACACTTTATTCAAATGTATGAGAGGCATATGCCTTCTCTTCAAATAAATGCGTGCTCTGCAAAGGAAAGGTTGGAATATTTGTTGAGTGTTGGGGTCAAACAAAGAGATGTAAGAAGAATGCTTTTGAGGCAGCCACAAATCCTTGAATATACAGTTGAGAACAATTTGAAGTCCCATGTTGCTTTCCTGATGAGTTTGGGTATTCCAAGTTCCAGAGTCGGGCAGATTATTGCTGCTACTCCATCCCTCTTCTCTTATAGTGTTGAGAATTCGTTGAAACCCACCGTGAGATACTTAGTTGAGGAGGTCGGGATTAAGGAAAAAGATTTAGGTAAAGTTGTGCAGTTAAGCCCTCAAATTCTAGTTCAACGGATTGATATATCATGGAATACTCGTTTGATTTTTCTTTCTGAGGAGATAGGAGCACCCAGAGATAGTATTGTGAAGATGGTTAAAAAACATCCCCAGTTCCTCCACTATAGCATCGATGATGGACTGCTGCCCAGGATCAATTTCCTTAGGAGTATTGGGATGTGCAATGCTGACATTTTGAAAGTCTTAACTAGTCTGACACAGGTCTGCTTACTTTCTTTTATGCCCATGAGAGTACTTTTACATTGTTTCTAATTGCTTGGGATTTATTTGTACTTGTGTCACAAGAAATAGTTTTTCTTTCCATATGCATGTATGTTAGTATGAGTTTCTACTTCTTTTACTGAATTATCATGTTCTTAAGAAGAAAAAAATGGCTTTCTTGCTGCTTCCCACTTAACAAGTTAATTTTCTGAATCTTTGACCATTTTAAAGTTCCCTTTTGTACATTTCTGACATGTAGCCTTGCAGGTACTATCCCTATCACTGGAGGAGAATTTGAAACCCAAGTACAAGTACTTGGTCAATGAACTTCATAATGAAGTGCATTCCTTGACCAAATATCCTATGTACCTAAGCTTGTCTTTAGACCAGAGAATTCGCCCCCGACATAGGTTCTTGCTTTCTCTGAAGAAAGCTCCTAAGGGGCCATTTCCTTTAAGTTCATTGGTCCCCACTGATGAATGCTTCTGCCAGCAGTGGGCTGGAACTAGCTTAGATAAATATCTGGATTTCAGGCAGAGATTACTGCTCAAGGAGTTTGCCAAAAAATATGAAAGAAAGGGATAGCATCTTCTCCGAAAGGATGCCCGAGGTTACTGACAAGTGTTTGATGAGAAGAGCAGCCTCCCTTTGCAACTTTGTCTGCGAATGAATTTCAATGTATGCCACTGTTAACAATAATTTCCATGAAGTTCAGAGTTTCTGGTTATTATAAACCTGGAGTAAGCAAGTTTCCAGGTTGTTGACAGTTACCCGTTGGGATGGTTAGTTTGTTTCTCATGTAGAGTATATAGGTGGTACCTCACTCCACTCCAGTGCTATTAGTTGTTCATACAGGAGCAGCTCCAGTTTTGTATACAACGTTACATTCTCAGATCGAGGCATCTAGATGAGTATTATTTTCGAGGTTCTAACTGCTTGTGACCGAAATGACAATACACGAGAGTCTATGCTTTAAGGTGATTTATTTTTTAATTGAACAAGAAAGGGTGGTTTCCAGGAATAATGGATCTACCTTTAGAATGGTCACATGTTTGATTATTTGTGCTGTATTCCTTTATGCTAGTAGACAAGTACAACATGATACATCTCTTCCTTACCGCCATTGGATGTCCGTATTACATTGTTTGATATGATTTTGTACTTTCTAATGGTTAATTAACTCATTGCAGGTTAGTAGTGTATTTGCATCTTCTCAACTCTCAAGTGGACAAAGGAGAAGCTTTACTAACTGCAGTTGATTTAAAACAGGAGGGTTCGTTCTTCTACTGTATGTGTTGTAAGTCGGATGAGTTTTTGTTACTTGTTCATCCTCAAAATATACCCAGAGAGCAGGACTACAAGCTATGAAACCTTTTACAGGTTTTTTTTTTACTTTTCATTTTTATGCTTTTTTTTCAGCAGGCTGTTATGTATATTTTGGCCCTAGTGCTATGCGCTCAGAAATGAGTTGACTTACTTTTGTTCAAAGCTTACAACACCATGTTTATGGAACTCCTTTGTTTTATTTAGGCAAAACGTCACTGTTGGTCCATGTGGTTTACCACTTTTACCACTAAGGTCCCTGTGGTTTCAATTTGATCATTTTTGCCCTTGTGGTTTTCAATTTAAGCAATTCAAGTCCAATCTCAAATTTCTGTCAAATTAGATTAACTGCTGTTATTTGTTGAGGGGCATTTAAGTCCAAAAACAAGAAAGATAATAAAATAAAATAAATAAATAAAAAAAGATGAAGGGGAAGAGAAGCCGTCAGCCACACCCACCCCCACTAACCCACACGCCCCAATCTGCCCAACCCAGTAAACTCCACCACCTTGATCTTGATGCCATAGCAGAACTTGGCTGCTACTCGAAGGTCTCGGAGCCGCCAGGGAAGTAGGAGACTGCTATTTGACACTGGACTTCTTCTATTTCGTTGTATAAACGGAAAAAAAAAAATCCGATCGAATCAGAAATTGCAGAGTTAGGGAGACTTCCTCGCTTAGCTCATAGCTGCCAGGATGGGATTTTGGCTTAACCACCAATAGCTCTTGTTTCATCTCTCTGCTTCTGGACTAGCTTTTCTTTTGACATGAGAGGAAACTGAGGGCACTTCAATCCGTGCCTTTTGTATTCTTACGCCCTTTATTTGTTGTTTTGTATTCATCCAGTTTTGTTGGCTTGGTTGCATAATTATAACATCTTTTTTCAATCTGTTTAGTGCAAAAGAGCTTTATGATGTATGGGATGGGAGACATGTGATTTGTACAAACATGAGACTCGGGAGAGAAAAAGCCATAGATATATGACCCATATGGATTGTTTGGCTGCTGTTGTTGTGATATTCTTTGAGGAACAAACAAACATCAAAGAGGTTTTTTTTTTTTGGGTCAACCAAGAGAAAGAGTACTAAAAGAGAAACGAGAGATTGGAATCCAAAAAAAGAAAAACGAGAAGGGAGAGAGATGGCAATGGTGGAGTTGTACTGGGTTGAGGAGATGGCGGAGAGTGTGGTGGTTGGCGTGTGGGCTGGTTGTGTTGCTGACGGCCTCTCTTCCCCAATCTTTTGCCCTTTTTTTGGCTCTCTTTCTTGTTTTTGGACTTAAATGCCCCTCAACAAGTAACAGCAGTTAACCTAATTTGACAGAAATTTGAGATTGGACTTGAATTACTTAAATTGAAAACCACAATGGCAAAAATGATCAAATTGAAACCACAGGGACCTTAGTGGTAAAAGTGATAAACCACAGGGATCAAAAGTGACGTTTTGCCTTTTATTTAATCTTGCCTCCTAAAAGGCCGAGTTGTTTTGCTGTTTGGGCTTTTATTAAATCTACCAGACAAAGAAAAGCAAGAGCAGCCAAAATTGCATTGGAATTTGGCAGGGAAAATTTGTCAACTTTCTAGTTTGGAGATTCGACCCAACAAGTCAAGGTCATCATCATATTCGATCAAATTGGATTTAATTGGTTAATTTCAGTGGATTGGATTGAGTTTTAACAAATCCTAATAAATATGAGACGCGATAAGCTAACACGAACTAAATTGGATTGATGCCAAACATATAACTATAGAAACTCAACTTTAACACACTAATAAATATGTAACAATAGTGTTGTATGAAGCAAAATTACTTCTCTTATTTCCACCATAACGTGATTAATAAGCAACTCGAGTTAGTATTTATCTCGTGATGATACATCTAACTTAATAAACATGATTAACATTGATGAGTATTTCATAACTATCATGATGCATCTGCTTAACCTAATTGACTTGTGATTGATTTGTAACTTAAGTGGTTAAGAGCATTTATCCCTGCATTTGAGGTCCTAAATTCAATTCTCGTGGCTTGTATAATATATTTTTTTATTTTTTATTTTTATTTTTAAATGGTTTGACGCATCAACGATTGAATTTAGACACCAATAATAGACCCTTCAACCCAACAAGTGCAAAGATTTAGACAATATGACCACTTCCCTCTTTTGGCATTGATCTGCAAGTCTAAACTAGGCTAGACTCCGTTGACAAACAATATGACCAATTTCCTCCTTATGCTGGTCAACGGTGTACCTATGTTGCAAAGCCACTTGCCTGTGGCAAGTCCTCCAAAAACAAGTGATTGTTTTACCTCAACTTGCGGCCAAGTTGATCCAGTCTGTGGCTAGAAGCTTGCACGTTGTCGGTTTGCTCAATACAAGATTATCATTAAAAAAAACCCAATCATTTATTTCCTTAATAATTGAATTTGGTGGTGTCAATTTCCAGAAAGTTGTTCAAGGAATGAGACAGTGAATGAGACAAACATGGACACTGCATGCAGGTAGTGTTCAGAGTCTTAAAGCTAATGGCTCCAACTTACCAACCGCTACTATATTAGCTTAGTTATGGAGGTCGGTTTGTCTTTCTGTATAGCTTTCTTGTACAAATAATACATGTTTTGAGAATTTTGATAGTGTAGGCGTAGAGCCTTCTTCTTATCTGGATGTCACAATGTTCTTAAAATATATTCTATCTACACAAGTTCAATAAATAAAAAATTATAAAAACTTACATTTTCTTCAAAGTGTTTAGAAAACTAAATGGGGATGTGATAATTGATTCAGAACGTGGGCTAAGATAAAAATAAGGGATCTACACCTAGGAAAACGAGAGATTATGTATCATTGGTCACTTAGAAACACGAGAGATTTTGTATCACCGGTCTTTCACAGTCACGTAATGAGTGTTGTAGGCATAAATGTATATGTAGTCACGTAATGAGTGTTGTAGGCATAAATGTATATGTAAAGGCCTTTTTGTCTTTTGGGTGTCTCTCAAGTTCAAGAAAAACGGATTAGGGTTCTAAAATTTTAAGAAAGTACATTATATAATTTCTAAATGATTCAAACGGATAATTTTGTTATGGAAACACTTTGGCTTTAGGAAGAAGACGAGTTAATAGAAAATGAATTTATGCTTTTAATACGTATTCGTTAGCAAAATCATAAAAATTACAAGAAAATTCTGAGCTGCATGCTCTGGAGTCTCAAAGACAGTGCTCCCTCTGAACCAAGCATTGTCATGTGGAAAGATAACTGCAGTTTAATCTTTCCAATCAACACATCGAATTCATGGAAAAAAAAACAAGGGATTATAAAACTGGTATATCTGCCACTTGACTTATAGTTCAAGTAATTTCATCTTTGCTCAATGTTACAGAGATTTTCAAGATATTTAAAACTCTCTGACACATTTGAAATATTCTAGATCCTTTCTTCAACTAAAAGACTAAAACATTACATCAGATTCTAATAAAGATCTAAATCCCTTGCCTTATTTCTGTGACTAACATTAAGAAACTGTAAATCTTTCTTACATATACTTCTATGTATCCAATTCTTCTTTTCTACGTCCGTCAACCCGAGTGATAGGGAGGAGTGTCATCTAATGTTTCTTCTGTAGGCAGTATGTACTTGCAGGAAACTTTGGCAAAACGCGGATGAAGCCAAAGAAAAGGAAAGAAAGAGAGCTGTTATGTGTCGAACCAAATATGTCGCCTTTGAACGGTACCTAACTCTATAATCTTCTCTGTGTTGCTGAACCTATATGACTGCTGAAATGCCACTAGCTACTGAAGTTGCAAATGGGCTATCTGGGAGATTAAGTCCTTGGCTGTTCTAAGCAAGAAAGGGAGACCCTTGTCAGAAAAAGCAATGCAAATATAGTAAAGAAACAATAAGAACTTGAGATCCTCCAGCAGAAGGAGATAACTTATACCTTTCGTGGTCAGTGTAATTGGTGTCTATATGCTTGTGTTTATCATCACTTGTAGACCCACTGTTTAGAACATCAAACAGATAATTGAAACATTCCACAGACGGGAAGTTAAAATTATCTGCATTAATTACAACAGTAAGAAACATACTAAACAAGAAAAGAGAAGTTAATGGAAAAGAAAATTGCTCCCTATGTGGAGAAGTTAATAGTGGATAGAAACTACAGACCTTCTGAGAATTTGTGCCCATCCATGAAGTAACTAGAATGGGGATGATTAGCCACAGGCTTTCGTGCAAAATGCAGCTCTGCCAGCCTCATCCTCTCAAGTTCAATCGCATATTCTTGCTCTTCCACAAGCTTCTTCCTTAACAATCTAGAGTTGTCACAGCCTGCTGACACTGAAAATCTATGCATAAGCCAACATAACAACTCTATGACCAATAGACACACCAAAAGAGATGAATTTGATAAAAGAAGAAACAAAGGCAACAAAATAACCAATTATGTAAAGAATCCTCATAGGAGCTTGAAGTCTCCAATCAAAGAAATTTTATGTGCCACTCACTTGAATAAAAATCTGATTCCATGTCTGCGTGGTGTGGAGAAAAATATGCCGCAGGATCCATTCTCTCTTGGTGCTTTCTGCATAAAGCAAAGACAGGTGAGATTGAGAAAGAATTCATTAATATGGATGAGGAAAAGAGTCCTTCCAGCAGCATTTTTACTGCAGCAAAGTACTCTGAAGCAAAAAGGAATCTATATTTTTCACTGATACAAGCTACTTCACAAGCACAGATTCAAAAACTGTATTGGCAACTATACAAAATCGCATGGAAAGTTCACATTGAACAGCGCCCATCAATAACTTTGACAAGTTTGACTCAGGATGTTCGAATCATTCTATTGTTACCTGTCAACAAGCTTTGATTTTTCCCTGTAAGGTTTCACAAGAACACGAGACCCACAAACATAATGTGGATTTCCTTTTGCCAAAATCATTTTCACAGTATCGGCATGGACAAAGGTAACAAACCCAAACATCCGTTTCTGTTGGCAGGGAATCCTGACATCTTCAACAGGGCCAAAGGTACTGCAAAGAAAACCAACACAATGAGAAAACTATTAAAGCCTGAAAATTTATATTTCAAAAAAACATGTACCTTTCCAAACATAGTTAAAAATTTTGACTTGCCTGAAGTAGTTTGAGACATCATCTTCACTGAAAGTGCTTTCAGCTGGAAATGTTAGATATATCTGTCGCGAACCGCTAACAATAGGACCAGGATCACCTTTCTCATTCCGATGATCGGCGTATTTTGGAGAGTCTTCAGCCAAAATTACTGCATGCTGCCCGTGAGGCCTGTAAATCACATAATGCACTGGTTATATACCAATATATGAAAGAGTATCAGTCTATCAGCCATGAACACTAAACAAAGGCCAAATTTTCACCTGTCAATCAGCCGAATACTGCTTCCCAGTCGAGCAAGAAGCTTTGTCAAGCTGTAACCAGCCTTGCCATGTCTCTGGCTTTCAGTGAGGTAGCCTTCTGCCTGGAGAGATTTTCCAAATTTGTCATAATACATCATTGGCAGAGAAGCAATTGAAATAGGAATTCCTCTTCTTGATCTAAGCAGCTCAGTGATTTCCCACTCCAACTTCTCAAGAGACCCCGGTGAGATAACATGATCATCATTAATGCAGTCATTGCCATACATCTGAGAGAAGCTCTCAGGAATCACTTGTCCGTGGTAATACCTACAGCTACTTCCATGCTTACAAAATCCCTTATTGAAATAGTGACAAATCTTAACTGGAAACTCTGTCACGCTTGAAAATCGTCTACCAGTTCTAACACTTAAGTTGTCTATTTCAGCGTCCCGGTAGTAATCATTAGAGAATCCAGAAATCCCAGAATTGAGTGGTTCTATTTGATCCTCCAAACTCAAAAACTGAGCCTGGTTTTGCAGTTCTGCAATAGAGTCAGAGTAACCCAATGGCATAAAATCTGGGCTATGTTTAGCAACTAGTTGGGCATCCCAAAAGGCAGTTGGGACCCGAATGGCTGCTGGAGACGAGAAAGGCCTTGACGAAACGGGCGAATAAGGAGCGAAAGCCCCTGTTACTGGGTTCAAAGAAGGTGAGATTGGGGATGCCACTGACTTGGCAGCCAACTGCTGAAGTTCAGTCTTGGCTTTGAGTATCACTTGGTGAATCAAGTGCTCTGGAGCCATAGCCAACCGAGCCATCTCCTGCTCACCATAGTCTTGTAAAAGAAGATAGCCTATAATCTTTGTAGCATTGTCTGGTTCTAGTTTCTGGATTCTACTGTAAACAGCGTTTGTATACTCAGAAAAATCCATCGCCAATCTATTTACTGCAAAAAGATCAGGAATTTAAAAACCCAAAGAAAAACAATCATAAACCAAGAGAAAATCAATGTTCTCAATCTACCAGTGCAAGAACAACATAGATATGTCAAAAACACAGAATCTAAGCCCTAATATGTGAGAAGAAAAGTTGAGAAATCCAACAGCTCTAGGTCAAAGATTCAGTGAATGAAAGATTTTGAGGTTTATTTATCTTCTGTCAGAGGATTCTTACTCCTTTTTCCCATGAATCCATTAAAGGAAATTTAATAAAATAAAAAATAATTGGTCTTATCACAACTAGGAAAAGCTGTAAAGATTGCCAGAACACACCTCCAGAGCCAGAAATGGACATTCCTCCAAATCTGGATATTTATGATTTGCATAAAAATAACATGCTTAAAAATTGTTGCTTCCAAATTTATTCACAGAAACAAAGAGACCCACTTACTTTTAAGAAAAGATTGCACAGCAAAGTGTATCTTCAAGCACAAAAAAAGGAAGAACAGCTTCACATACGAACCCAAAATACATTTCCTATTTTGGAAAAAAGCTTACTTTGCATCCGAAACCAAAGAAATTATTCTTGACAATAAAATGACAAGGTTGAACTTTTATACATAAAATTCTTAGAAGTTGAAGTCTTTTCCAACTCAAAAACCAACTTGAAATAATCCAAAAATAAATAAATTATTTGTAAAAACCAAAACAGTTTGTGCTGAAAAATAAAAACATACTCACCAATTCATTCAGCCCAACTGCAGCAGAAACAAGTCTATTTCTTCTAGCACTCTCTCTGAACCCTTCTTCTCTCACTAAACTTTATCCAGAAAGGTTTTGAAAAATAATGTTAATCTCAAAACCACACTGACACAAATGATGCTTTTAAAGCGCATACTTTGAGAGAGTTCAAACAAATAAAAATTAATTTTTCATTAACAAAATAATTACAGTTAATTAATTACCATTTTTGTCACGCTGGACAATGTGAAGACTTTGTTGCTTAAACTTTTTGAATACTTTTTTTTAAAACAATTTACAGTTGGATTTTCGTATCACAAAAAATTAGGCAACATATTTTCCATGATTTTCGACTGGTTTGTTTACAACTGCTTCAAACTACGTAATTACATAAATACCCTTTTTTTATATATCCAAAACCACGTGAATTTTAAAATTATAATTCGGAAATACCAATGTGCTAAATTTTAGAACTCCAACAACACATGTCGGCAAACTGAAGCCCCTCGAGTCTTGAGTAACACAACCGTGGAGTGTGTTTCGTCTTTTGCTCGGGTGGGCCCCATAATTAATTTACCGTTGGATCTTCCTTGAGATCACCAAGGCCAGATTTCAAGGGTGGGGATCCACGTGGGAAGCTTACATAACACTTGGGACGCAGGAGCATGCAGCGGTTTCAGTCTGTTCATGCAACTTTGTCTTTTGATCATTAAAAATGATGACAAGGCCACTTGCTATCAGTGGGTCCCCTTTTTGACATTTCATTGTTGCACCACATGGGACCCACAGAAAAGGTTGGGGCCCACACCTTTGGCCAGGATTATGCAAAATCTTGTTTGTTGTGAAAACAAGATTATGCATGTATGTATACTGGCTTTTTGGTTTTTTCTTCTGGTATATTTTCTATTTTGTACTATGATAGGATAAGCTGGTTTTTTTTTTTGCCAAACTGCCCTGTTTGTTTCTCAATTTCAACTCAAAATTTTATCGTTGATACAATGTGAGTGAGATATGCAGCGGTAATCATGTTGTTGTTTAGGGTTTAAGTACAAGTACGTTGCAGATGTAGCAGGACCACTTGGTCACAGTATGTACCCGCTTATATCCGAATTCGAACTCCTCTTTCATATATTAAAGTAGTTTAGAATATGTCAATCGGATTTAGCCCCGTGAGAAAGGACCTTGACTTATAGACCAGTGGTCTCAGGTTCGAACTCCATGACACATTGATATTGTGATTGAAAAACTCCTCCCCTTATAGTTAAAATTATTGCTTGTATTTTTTATATATTATATAAAAAAAAAAGTAGTTTAGAATATGGCCTCGTAAAAAATAAACACAAATTTTTGTTAAATGAAAAAATATATATATAATATCTTAGCTTTCCTATTACTGTAATACTCAAGACTATTAACATTTATTTGGGTTCATTGTATTCTTTCAAATTACTTGAAAATTGAAGTTATCTTAGGAAAGTTGAACCATTGAATAGTAATGAAGGGTATTTGAGGTAAAAGGCAGCTAGCTTATTAACCGGGAGATTGACCGATTCGAAAGCCTGGAGGGGAGGTCAACGTTATTAGATAATTATTAAATTACAAATTAAGATTTTCTCATAATGAACGAATGATAAGCATATAATTTTGTATAGATCTTAATTACTGATGAGTAAGACGCGGGCTTTCTGTTACGACCCCTCACTTGCTACAAAACTAGAAATTTATTTTAGGATTTTTAATTACCTTTTAATCAATAAATAAATAAAAATCAAGCTTTTACCATTTTAGGATTTTGAATTACCATTTACCTCTCACTGCATATCCTGTATCCATTTGTTTTGGGAACGAACTCTTCCTCAATTTTAAGGGGTCAAACTTTTTCCTTTTTAGCATGTCATGATCTTCGATATTGTTTGATATTTTGAAAATGAGAATTTACACAAATGAAAAAAAACGAAATTCAGATCGATCCACATGTTGAAAATGATCAAGTCTCCAAAAGTTTAATCAAAACTGCATTTTTTTGTAATGTGTTATGCAAATGTTTTCATGGATAAAATGCATTTTTTTAACGATAGTATTTTATTGATAAGATGAAAAAATAAAAAAGTACAAAGTTATTATGGTGTCAAATATGGATAAATCTTCTCCAGTTACCAAACGCTACAACCTATAAACTGATTAAAACCCCTAATTCAACAATCAAAAGCACGTCTACTCTTCTTTTCTTCTGAAGAACAAGGAATATATAGATTGGATTTATGGATTAATAAACGAAGAAAGACAGCACCTACCTTTGTTGCTTCCCGCCCAATAATACATTATTATGTTAATTATGTAGTCAATTAATGTGTTAATTATGTAGTCAATTAATGTGTTGATTATGTAGTCAATTAATGTTTGGCACCTACTATGTTTGGCACCTACAATATTTGGGGGGCTTGACTAGGTTGGTTGCCTAACTTGGTTGGTTGCCTAACTTGGGGGAACTTGGGGGGCTTAGGAACTTGTATATATATGTGTTGATTGTAAGTAATGTGAGATATAAGAAAGAATTCTAAAACCAGAAAATTATCTTCTCTCATTCTCACATTCTCATATTCTAGCTTATCTCTACACAAATCTCTACACTTTGTTTGGCATATTAAACATTAAAGAAATATTTATGGCTGTCATGTTTGTGAACTATATATAATCTTCTATATATTTCAGTCATTTTCAATGCCCTGCAGACTTGTCTCTATATATATACAGTTGTGATCGAGGGGTATGGGCTATGCATCGATGTTCTTATTTAGCAGCTTATCATATCAATCAAGGTGACAAAACTTGTATTAAATCACTACTTCAAAGGCTAATTAAAATATTATCCGTTCAATTACACGATATCATCGGATTGGCCGATAGTTCAATAGAATCAAAATTTGATTACAAGAAACAACATAAATGCTTTATAATCATTGATTAATTGATAGTGATGGTTCAACACAAACTCACCTATACATCCATTAGTAAAAAAAATCATTTGGTTCACACGTTATTGGTGTTAAAAAAAAAAGTATAAACATTGTTGTTGTCATGCGTGACTCTGAAGTAACAATTAACTTAGGCATCTTTTATAAATTTCCACTAAGATATAACACATAATTTTAACTTAGTGTAAATGGAGAAGCGAATTAATACACATAAATTACTTAGTCGAAAGAAGAGAACGTACTAGAGTGGAACAGAAGACACACACCTAAAAATCTGTAGCATGTCACTTATCATAAATGAATATTAAAATTATTCTAAGTCATGTTTTTCTAATATAAGTATTTGAATCAAATCCTAACTTCGAATTTTTTAAAGAATAAAAATTTGTGGGTTCCACATTAAATGTGTAATCCAACACTCTTGAAATAGGAAATAAAATCAACTACTACTTTTCGATTCATGACTTCTTCCCTTCCTAATAAATAAATATGCTTTAAATTGTACAAGTTAAAAACATTTTAGGTCATAGTACGTAGCTTTGTCTCTTTTTCCATCCTAGTGTTTGAATTTGATGCAGTTTTCATTTTCATGATTAAACAAACATTTTGGGAGATATTCTATTTGCCAACAATACGCATTATTATCTTCCAAATAGGACAGGAGATTATGCAGTAAGGACTGTAGACTATTTGCCTTTTGTTTCCCCATCAAGTCCAAATCTAAATGTCTCTTTTAATTTGAATAGCTGCTTCACATGATTTCACCTAATCATTGTGAGCTTTTCCAGGCAACATATGGTGCGTGTTGAAAAAGCCAAGGCTACCCAAAAGAAATTTGAACCATATATTTTTCTCCTTACACAATTAATTTGTCTAGCCATACCTGGCATCCCCATTGCATAGTGCATTTTGAACCCACGCCATATATATTTGAACTTGAAATGTCACTTTATTTATTAACCGCTTTCAATTTAAACAAAAATATTTGTATGAAACGGGAATAACACTGTTTTTCTATTCTCGATCAATCATAGAATGCCATGTGGAAAAATTTTCATGCGTGGCATACCTTGATTGGCCAAAAATAGCAAAATAGTATTTCATGTAAACGTTTCTCCAATTTAAGGGACCATAGCTACAGCCTAATAGCTGGGTTGTGTTGTATAATCGTAAGTAGCATGACAATAATGTTGTTACAAACAAGTAAAGTTTAAGTGGTTAAGAACAATTACCCTTATACTCGAATCATGTGTTTGAAATTCTCCGTTTCCCAAGTTTAAGTTTAAGTGGTTAAGTATAAACATTGCCGTTGTCATGCGTGATCCCGAAGTAACACTTAACTTAGGTATCTTTTATAAATTTTCACATCATTTTAACTTAGTGTTAAATGGAAGAGAACGTACTATAATGGAACAGAAGACACACACCTAAAAATATGTAGCATGTCACTTATCAGAAACGAATATTAAGGGGGGTGTATTCAATTAGGATTATAAAGCGTTTAAAAAGATTTTTAAAATCCTGGTGTATTCAATTTGGTTTTAAACAAACTTTAAAAGAGGTTTTACAAGTCTGGGTGTATTCAATTCAGATTTGTATGAACTTTTAAAAAGTCCATTCAAATATGGGTGCATTCAATTAAGATTATAAAAAAGTTGAATCAAATCTAGGTGTATTCGAAAGGTCATATATTTGGAAGGATTTCATTAAGTGATAAATTTTCGTAGGATTTAAGGGGAGAGCTATAAATAACAAAGGCCATAATAAATCCAACCTCCCTCCCAAGTATTTCGTCAGACGTTTTTCTCTCGCCCTAGCTTTTCTCTCTGCAACAGAAGACGAACATCTTCCTTTCTCCATCTGTGAAGGTATGCTCCCTATTTTTTGTTCGATCAATACCTCGTTGGATTTTCTTTTTCAATGATTTTTCTTCATCGTGTTTTTCTTGTTATTAGGGTATAGTTTGGGGTTAGAGTTTATGCTTGTTACTAGGGTTTTCGCTAAACATAATTTTATTTCATGTTATTGAAGAAAAAGATGTTATGAATTTGGCTTTTTATTTCATGTCGTTTAAAATTTTATTTCATGTTGGTACAAATTAAGTATAAGAACATCTCTTGAAATTGGATCACCATTAGATACATTGACAGCAATGCTACTATATAAAATAATTTTACTTTGTATACTTTCCATCTATTTTTTTAATTTATAATTTGTTACGTGTATTATTAACAGAGACATTGATGGGGAGGAGTTTAATAAAGTCATGGCTTTGATGAGATCTAAAAGCAAACAAAACAAGGATGGCCACATGCTCAAAGTTTCTGTAGAAGACGGAGGCCTACTTGAGCACTTTTTTGGCAAAGATGGCAAAAGTCTCACACATAAAACATTTGAGTTTTTTTCCTCTGGCAGTCAGCTGATCTTTTCCCATTTGTTTTTCTTCTATCTATTTCTGAATTTGAAGTATGGAATAAAAGCCATACAAATTTTAAGAAAGTTTATTAAAAAATTATATAGAAGTCTTCTGAAAGTCTATCAAGTTCTATACGAATTCTAAAAAATCCATCAAGTTCTATGAAAGCTGACACTTAAACAAAATCTTTTTAAACGCTCTAGAATCCTAATTGAATATACAACCCCCTAAAATTATTCTAATTCATGCTTTTCTAATATAAGTATTTGAATCAAGGGTAAATTGCCGAAATGCCCCTTGAACTTGTACCTAATTATCAATTTACCCCTTGACTTTTTTTTTTTATAGAAAATTAAGGACTTGAAAAAAAAATTATTCTCAATTTCCCCCTTGCTGTCCAAATTCTCAACATTTGATCCAATTTGCCATTAAATATAAGGGCATATTGGTCATTTCATTTGTTAAAAATAATTAAATACTGTAAAATAAAATAGTATGACATATAAAATGAAAAAAATCATTTTAATAAACAGAGGGATGGGACCCACCCACCCTTTCTTCTCTCTTTCTCTGAGACTATGCCCTCTCTCTCTCTGTGTGCGACCAAACCCCTTCCCTCTCTCTTTACGAATTTGCCATCTCTCTCTCTCTCTCTCTCTCTCTCTCTCTCTGTGACCAAACCCATCAGCCCCCACCCTCCGAACAACCCCATTTATTCAGATCTTGAATCCATTGATAGGTTGTGTGATTTGGGGTCGAGATTTTGGGTGAGGGGGCAATGAACTTGTGAGGTGAAGAGGTCTAGACCTTTTAAGGCTATGGGGGAAAAATCATAGGGGAAAGGTGTGCGAATGGGTTTGGGTTTGTAGGTAGGGATAGGTTTTCTTTTATGTTTTTTGGATGTAGGGTGGGTTGCGAGCGGGGAAAAGGCTGGGTCACTAGCTGCTGTGATTTCAATTGAGGATTGGAGTGGCATTAGAGTGGTTGAGCTGGGGGATGGGGAGAAGTTGTTTCGGGTCGGTGAGATGAGGGGCTAGCTGTGGTGATGGGGTATGTAGAGTAGGGGTAGGCATCAAAACCAGAATACAGAAACCGTGCCAAACCGTGCCAATCTCGTGCCGTCCCATTTGGTGTTGACGTGTAAACGAGATAATACCATGTCATCCCGTTACTGTTTGGCACGACATCAGTTCCAGCTTTGTGATCCCGTTTGGTGTCATACCGTACTGAACAGTACATGTAAATAATAACCCTAATTTAATTGAATTCCTCCTCTCTCTCTACAGACATTTCTTCGACTCCTCTTTGTTTCTCCTGCGTCCTTTCCTTTCCTTTCCTCATTCTATAAACTCTTCTCTTCTCTTCTCCTTTCTCAATCATAATTGATTTGAAGCCGTAATTCCCCAATCGATCTCATCTTCTTCTCCTCATCATCCTCCTCTCTATCTCTTTGTAGAAACAGAGTTTTCTATATTATCAAAACTGATTTTACAATCTCTTTATACACAGGAACATAAACGTAAACCTATCAGTTACTACAATATAATAATAATAGCTGCCATATCAGTTACTACAATACAATAATAGCATAACAGCTGCAAGCAATTATATGCAGTCATAATTAGGATAACGGCCTAACATTCCCCCACAAACTGGACACCGGATAGGTGACGAGTTTGGAAACCAGACGTTCAAAACGGTCAGCTGGTAATCCTTTTGTGAAGACATCTGCAAGCTGGAGTTGAGAAGGAACAAACTGAACTTTGTGACTGCCAGAGGCGACCCGTTCACGGACAAAGTGATAATCAATAGCAATGTGTTTTGTACGAGCATGGAAGACAGGATTAGCGGCTAAGTATGTGGCAGACAGGTTGTCACAGTTAAGTAAAACTGGACGAGTAAGCGGACAACGAAGTTCAGTTAAGAGACCTTGAATCCACAAAGTATCTGCACAGGCATAGGCAAGAGCTCGATATTCGGCTTCGGCACTAGAACGGGAAACGGTGGGCTGCTTCTTAGAACTCCACGAAATGAGGTTGGGTCCCAAGAATACACAATACCCGGTTGTGGACCTGCGAGTGTCAGGACATCCAGCCCAATCTGCATCAGAATAGGCGACTAAGAAGGAACAGTCAGGAGACCTACGAACAGGAAGACCAACTCCAAGGGTGCCTTTTAGATAACGTAAAATCCGTTTGACAGCTTCAAAATGAACATCACTGGGTGATCCCATAAATTGAGAGACATGTTGAACAGCGTATGAGATATCAGGACGAGTCATGGTGAGATATTGTAAGGCGCCAACCATCTGTCGATAAGGGGTAGGATCCGCAAGGACAGTACCATGGGTACGAGAAAGAGTACCTTTGGAAGTCATGGGTGTAGATGTGTGTGAGTTGCGTGTTTGACACGTTTTGTGTCTTTGTCACTGAATTTTGTTTGTTTCGGTAATTGTTTTGGACTTTTGGTCCGCGTTGTGTTCTTGCATTTTCTGTGCTGATTCCAACCGTATAAAGAACGTGAATTTTGGATAAACGGTTGGAAAGTTATAGGTCAAAAACTGGACAGAGGTCGAAACTGAAAAACAGAGAAACGAATCTGTCCAAATGGTGATAAACGGGTGATAGAAAGTGCTGTTTGTGTTTTTCTTTGTTTTCTTGTGTTGTTTCATTTCTTTTATCTTCCTTACTTCATTTTTAGTTTCCAATTTGTATTGTGTTTGTGTGTTGTGTAAAATTAGTGTTCTTTACGTACTCAAATTAGAACTTATAGGAAACCGACAAGTTCTTCGTGGGATCGACCCCGTACTTACATAATCTATACTTCATTAGATTCGTGCACTTGCGGGTATTTTTAATTGGTTGTTTGCACATTAATTTGTGTCCTTTTAGGAATGCAACAGGTAGGATCCGCAAGGACAGTACCATGGGTACGAGAAAGAGTACCTTTGGAAGTCATGGGTGTAGAAACAGGTTTGCAGTCCAAGAGATTGCTGCGTTTGAGAAGATCAACAGTGTACTTGTTTTGAGTAAGATGGATGGAAGTAGGGTGATAATGGACCTCCACACCAAGAAAATAATGCAAACGCCCCAAATCTTTTATGTCAAACTCAGCACCCAATTTGCGGAGAAAGGCAAGGAGATGAGAAGAATTACTGCCAGTGAGAATGATGTCATCTACATATAGCAACAAGATCATAACAGAACAGTGATCATGATAAACAAACATAGAAGTGTCAGCCTGACTTTGAGTAAAGCCAACACTCAGGAGGAAAGAACTAAATCTCTGAAACCATGCCCGGGGAGCCTACTTAAGACCATAAATGGCCTTATGAAGTTTACACACATGATTGGGCCGGTCAGGGTCAGCAAAGCCAGGTGGTTGCCGCATATAAACATCTTCAGATAGAGAGCCGTGCAAGAATGCGTTTTTGACATCGAGTTGCCGAAGAGGCCATCCAGAAGAAATAGCCAGATAGAGAACAGTGCGAACGGTTGTGGGCTTAACCACAGGACTGAATGTATCAAAATAATCGACACCAGATTGTTGATGGAAGCCTTTGGCAACAAGGCGTGCCTTATATCGTTCAATTGTGCATCGGAGCGCCGCTTTATTCGGAAGACCCATTTGCAACCAACCGTATTGAGCGAAGGGGACGACGGCACCAAAGACTAGGTGCCCTGCTGAAGGAGGGCATGATACTCATCTAGCATGGCCTGTTTCCATTCGGGATAACGAGATGCTTGTGTGTAGCAAGTGGATTCAACGTCTGTGTTGACCAAAGCAGAGAAAGCATGAGGAATGGGGTACCGAGTAGAAAAATTGGCATGATATTTGAGATTTGGCTTGACAATTCCAGACTTGGATCGGGTGTGCACAGGACTGAGACGGGCACTTGGTGGTGGAGGAGCGATGACAGGGACATGGGAAGGAACAAGAGGAGACGACGACAAAGTTGGTGGAGAAGAGGCGGATACGGCTGGCTGTGAAGAAAGAGAAAGGGAGTCGGGTGGTGTTTGAGAACTTGGGTCAGAGGATAGGGATGAGATGGCTGGTGATGGAGAAGAGGAACGGCAGTCTGGTGGTGTTGGAGAACAGGGGGCTGATGATGGGGGCGAGACGGCTGATTGGGGAGAATAGATTTCGGCTGGTTGTTGAGAGGAAGGTGACTCAGATGTGGTGTTGGAGAACCGGGCTATGTCATGAGAATTGACAGCAGGAATGGGCCGAGCTGGTGGACTAGGAAGAAGGCCCACGGGGACCACAGCAAGGTCTGAGAGCGGAACAGGCTTAGAAACAGCAGCATAATAAAGTTGATATTCATGAAAAATGACATGGCGAGAAACGTAGAGCCGACCTGTAGGAGGATGGAGACAGCGGTAACCAAGATGGCGATCACTGTACCCAACAAAAACACACTGAAGAGAACGAGGTTGTAATTTGTTAGTTACATAATCTCCAAGATATGGGTAACAAATACATCCAAAAACACGAAGGAACGTGTAATCCGGGAAAATGCCAAATAATAACTTATAGGGAGAAGTCCCTTTAAGGATAGGGGTGGGAAGTCGATTAATTAAAGAAACTGCCGTACAAAATGCTTCGACCCAAAGATTGTGAGGCATGTGAGCAGTGTGTAAGAGAGTGCGACCCATATCAGCAATATGGCGATGTTTTCGCTCTGCTAACCCATTTTGTTGGAGTGTATGAGGACAAGAAAAACGATGCACAATGCCATTAGCAGCACAAAACTGTTTAAATTGCAGGTTATCATATTCCTTCCCCCCATCACTCTGAAATTGTTTGATAGACAAGGAGAATTGAGATTTAACATACACAGCAAAAGTAGAAAAATGACCAAAAACTTCAGATTTAAGACGCATAGGGAAAATCCATGAATAACGAGTGTAATCATCCGTAAACAAGACATAATATCGATATCCAGAAACAGAAACAACAGGAGACATCCACACATCTGAATGAATTAAAGCAAATGGCTTAGTAGAGCAATGATCATGAGACGAAAAGGAAAGTTTTATTGATTTAGATAACGCACAGTGGCTACAAGGGGAAGTTGATAAACGAGAAAGAGAACCTAATAATGACCGAGAAACAAGTGTGCGAAGAACTTTATTGGAGGGATGACCAAGACAACGATGCCACAAAGAGGACGACGTGACGATAGAAGAAAAAGCGTGCTTGGAACTGGACAATAGTGTGGGAAAGATAGGATAAAGACCATCCTTACATAGGCCCTGGAAGAGAACAACACCACGTTGTAAGTCACGAATTTGGTATCCCCAAGGAAAGAAGGTAATACTAACATTAAAATCACGAGTAAACTGAGCGACAGATAAAAGATTTTTATGAAGGGAAGGAACACGGAGAACATCAGAGAGACGAAAGACAAAGGAACCAGAAGAAAAGGAAAGGTTACCAGAATGAGTGATGGGGAGGGTGTCACCATTACCAACAACAACCTGATCCGAAGCAGCATACGGAGCGCCGGATTGGAATTTCTGCGCATCATGGGTCATGTGATGGGTGGCACTGGAGTCCAAATACCAGTTAGGATCGGAAGAGGACGCAACATGCATGCCAGCGAAAGCACGAGGATAAGGGCACTTGGCTTGAACATGACCAAATTGCTGGCAATTCCAGCATTGAATTGACTGGCGAGAGGGTGGAGGACCCAAAAGACCTTGAGAGAAAGAGGAAGGACGTGGAGCATGGTGAGAAGGCTGGCCCGGACTAGAGAAAAGACGGGCTGAAGAAGGACCATCAAAGGGACGAGAGGATTGGTCACGCGGTCGAGAGTGGCGGGGGCCACAGGGAAAGCGAGCAGCTACAAAAGCAGCAGGGGAAGCCACAGGAGCCATCTGAGCTGCTAAGGCCTGTTGCCCCTCAAAACCAAGAAGGCGAGTTCGGAGGTCCGAGAAGGATGGAAGTGGTGGGAAATTCAAAATTGCCGTCACAATCATTTGGTGGTCAATACCCAGACCACGAAGCACATAAGTAACCAGGTCAGTGTTGGAGACAGGTTCCTGGATGGCAGTGAGTTCATCAGCCAAACTCTTGGCTTGAGCAAGGTATTCAGAGATGGATTTGGAACCTTTGGTAATAGAGAAGAGGCGAAATTTGAGCTGGGCAGAATTGGCAAGGGATTGTTGGGAGAAGTTTTGTTGGAGACAATCCCAAATGTCCTTCGAGGTGGAGAACCCAATAACTTGGGGAAGAACACTCTTAGAAAGCGTAGCACGAAGGATACTAATCAGACTTTGGTCAGTTTGAAACCAAGAGACATAGTCAGGATTGGCCAACGACGGAGTAGAGGATTCAGACTTATCAGAAGGAGGAAGTGTAGGGGAGGGGCAAGGATGAGAGCCATCAACAAAGCGCCAAAGATTCTGGTCGAGTAAGAAAGGTTTGACCTGGCTTTCCCATACAAGATAGTTGGTATCAAATAGTTTGACAGAGACAAGGTGAGAGATATTGGGAATGGAGATAGTGGGGACGCAGCTTGAAGCCATCGAAAGAAGAAAAGAAAAAAAGAAGGAAAGGAAAAAGTTAGGCTCTGGATACCATGTAGAAACAGAGTTTTCTATATTATCAAAACTGATTTTACAATCTCTTTATACACAGGAACATAAACGTAACCCTATCAGTTACTACAATATAATAATAATAGCTGCCATATCAGTTACTACAATACAATAATAGCATAACAGCTGCAAGCAATTATATGCAGTCATAATTAGGATAACGGCCTAACACTCTTCTTCTCCAACCCAGTGGAAAAGGAAAGCCCCAACCCAAAGTCTCTCCAAGTTTATGTGTAGAAAAATCAGGGGTTTTGTGGGATCTTCTTCTTCAAACCCGTTTCCCTCTAATACCAAAAGGAAAGACACAACTAATCATCGTTGTTGAAGGGACTGCAGCCATGGGTCTCTTTTGGGAACTCATTGTTGTAGATTATTTAGAGATGATTGTGAGGTCCGCTATTTAAGTTCTAAGTCATTCTTTTATTTTTCTTCGTTTGTGTTTTGTCATAGCTTTCCTTAGAGGGTTGCATAAATGATGAAATTTTATCATGCCTTGCTGCTTACAGTTTCATTTTCTTGCACATGGAAAACTTATTAAGTTGTCCATGAGAACTCTAAAAGTTAACAAGTGCCCAGCTATAACAGCTTCAATTATAGTTCATATTAGGAAGATTAACTAGGTTCATTAATTATATTCTTGTGCATAGAGCCATATATGAACTTTCAATATGTCATTGCCTTTTCTCGATACATGTTGGATCATTAACTTAAATGGCATTTTATGCATTACTATATCCATTCAATGGGTTGTAATATTGTGGCATTTCAAATCATACCATTTCACTTGAACTTTGTAAGAGGTTTCCATTTCTTGGTTGGTCTTGAATCAAGACTCTTGATTGTTTATTTTGTTGTATTATACTTGATTTATGAAATTTTGCAGATTTTTTACGGTATCAACATTGATACCGAATCATACCAATCCCGTTTGGATCCGGTATGGTTTGAACGTGTTTTCAAAAACTCTCATCCCGTGTCATTCTATCCCGATTCCCCTATTTGGGATTGACACCGGGATGACCTCCATCCCGTGTCATCTCAGACCGTGCCCAGCCCTAATGTAGAGTACATTTTTAGTGGAGAGAGAGAGAGAGAGAGAGAGAGAGAGAGAGAGAGAGAGAGAGAGTATGGTGGTTGTGGGAGGGTTGGCTGCTGAGAGGGGAGGGGCGGTGGGGAAGGAGGTGGTCTTGGGTCTGGGTTGGGTCGGAGGTCGATTAGGTGCTACGATGGTGGGGAAGAAAGGTGACGGCTATGGGGATGAGGTGTTTTTTATTTTTCTCTTTTCTTTAATGTTTTCCAAAAAAAAATATTTTTAATCATTTAATTGAAAATTGGATGAAATGTTGAGAATTTGGACGGCGGGGTGAAATTGAGAATAAAATTTAGTTCGAGTCTTTAGTTTTCTAGAAAAAAAGGTCAAGGGTAAATTGATAATTAGGTGCAAGTTTAGGGGGCATTTCAGCAGTTTACCCCTTGAATCAAATCCTAACTTCGCATTTTTTAAAGAATAAAAATTTGTGGGTTTCACATTAAATGTGTAATCCAACACCCTTGAAATGGGAAATAAAATCAACTACTACTTTTCAATTCATGACTTCTTCCCTTCCTAATAAATAAATATGCTTTAAATTGTACAAGTTAAAAACATTATAGTACATAGTACGTAGCTTTGCGTACATCATGCACAAAAAAAATTCTCTTTTGAGATTTTCTATTTAAACCCCGCACTTGTCTTTGTTTACCCCAATACTTAAATTATTAAGCTGTCAGTTTTATTATTGTGTAAAAAGACAAAAAAGGTCATTCAACTTAATATTTAACCCTAGTACATCTATCTATACACACACCCCACCACTCTTCATATTAAGTTTTAGAAAAATACAAACTCCTCTACATCCTATTGCTAATGGAGTCTAGTCCTGTAAAAAAGGATATTATCTTACATGTCAGTGGTCTGAGGTTCAAACCCTACCGCACACATCTTTGTTTGATAAGTTAACCTTTTTAATAAGCAATTAAAATAAGCCACGTTATGCAAAGAAGATAATTTGAGATTGTACGTTGAGTATTTGATACAAGGGTTGGTTTAACAATGTTTGATAATTGACCTTTTTCCGTTGGGTAAAAAATAAAATAAGATGTTGTTGTCATTGATTTTCACTACCATCATAAAGCGAAACCAAACAAATTACAATTTCCCATATGATCTAATCACATGATAAAAACAGCCTTGTGAAAACAACAAAATCTCATGCATACTATAAATATTGTTTAATGATTTAAGTATTGGGATGAACAAAAAAATGTGTGGGGTTTAAATAGAAAAACTCTTTTATTTCTTATTTTTTCAGCTTGGGGTGTATTTAAAGGTAGTTTGGGAAGATAGTGGGGTTTTCTTAGAAATTGTGAAAATTTAAATTAGAAGTTTGGATGAACCTAGAATATTGGGTGAACAAAGAGAAGTGTGGGGTTTAAATAGAAAATTTCCTCTTTTTCCCATCCTAGTGTTTGAATTTGATGCAGTTTTCATTTTCATGATTAAACAAACATTTTGGGAGATATTTTATTTGCCAACAATACCCATTATCTTCCAAATAGGGCAAGAGATTATGCAGTAAGGATTGTAGACTAATCATTGTCTAAATGTCTCTTTTAATTTGAATAGCTGCTTCACATGATTTCACCTAATCATTGTGAGCTTTTTCCAGGCAAGATGTGGTGCGTGTTGAAAAAGCCAAGGCTAGCCTAAAAGAGAGAAAAAATAAAATAAAAAAGCCAGGGCGTACCCAAAAGAAATTTGAACCATGTATTTTTCTCCTTAGAATTAATTTGTCTAGCCGTATCTGGCATCCCCATTGCATAGTGCTTTTCGACCCCACGCCATATATATAGAACTTGAAATGTCACTTTATTTATTAGCAGCTCTCAATTTAAATAGAAAAATTTGTATGAAAACGGTGTTATTCCCGATCAATTATATAATGTCATGTGAAAAAGTTATCATGTATGTTATACTTTGATTGGTTGGGAATAGCAAAATAGTGATATCCCTATTTCATGTAAATGTTTCTCCAATTTAAGGGACCACAACTAGAGCCTAGAAGCAGGGCTGTGTTGTATAATCGTAAGTAGCATGACAATAATGTTGTTAAGAACAAGTAAAGTTTAAGTGGTTAAGAAAAATTATCCTTGCACTCGAGTCCTATATTTGAAATTCTTCGTTTCCCAATATTATTTTGTGTTAAAATAAGTAATAATAAAAACCTGGATATTCTGCCCCAGGTGAGCTGGGGTCTGCTTAGTTGTAAGATGAAAGGATGTTGGTGGTTCTGCACTAATAACTTCTCTTTAAATGAAGTCTATTTGTTGTCAATGTCACATGTGAATCGTGATCATGTACCAGGAATGGGGCCTCAGCCTCATTCACTACAAATGTTAGTTTAAGAAAACAATCACCGTTCAATTACGGAAACAGTGTGGTATTCTGAATATAATGACCCGTACCCATCTTCGACGGATCTTATTAGTCAGCCCAGGTGGCCTTTTTTTTACAGCCCAAAATAAGCCCACCCAAGTTTACCCCCGTCATGACATTTGTGTGTATCCAAATGGGGGGTACTTCCTTATTTACATTGTAAACTTAAGTAAATTGAGTAATATAAAAATGGGGGGTACTTCCTTAACCACAACCCAGACCAATCCCCGCTCACACCGGGTCGGCCCGTAAGGGGTAAAGTGCTGGCCAAAGTGGTGATTTCATACAAGAGCAAGGATCGAACCTCTGACATCTCTTAAGCAATGAGAGTGCCGAACCACTCACACCAACCATCTTGGTTAGATTTCCTTTTTCTTAAATTCTATCTCCTAATGACTAATAAAACCTGAACAATATGAATGAGCCTGGCTGGAACAGATTTTTCTTTTTTACTTTGGTTGAATCGTACACAATTATTTATATATAAAGTTGTACTATAACATGTGATGCTTCATAATTTCTAATAACACTATTCTTGCTTACACACCAGCGATGCTGACTTCCATCACAGTACTACTTAAATTGACTACAAGAATTGACTTGAAAATCCAGTCTTAAATCAAATTAACAAAGATTAATTAGCTAAATTTTTTGGCATAATCTGATTGGACAGCGTACGTTGAACCCACAAAACGTGGATCGATCCCCAAATTTGTTCTTTAAACTCAATTAGTGAAGATAATCACGTGTAGGCTTAGCTGCCACTGCCGTTTTAGAAGGGTTTGACGTTATAAAAACGACACTCAGCTTGGTCTTCAACTTCGTCACATTCTCTCAGAATTAGAACATCCATACGTTCTTCTTGGAAACCCCGAAGTTTAATTTTGTTCAGTGTACTAGCCGACAATATGAAGGTAAATCACTTCTCCCAGAAACATACAATTCATGTTCTTCTCTTACTTTCTGAAAAGATTTTCTCGGGAAAAATAAAGAAACCCTAGTTAAAATTTTCTTTTCAAAGGTTTTATTTTCTAATAAACATAGAAATAAAATGTGTATATTTAGTCCATGGTTTGATTCTGACATATTTGTTTGGTTGGATGCATGACCTGCAGCAAAAGATAACCATTGAAGCGCAGATTCGATGCGGAAAATGTCGGTCCCAGGCCATGAAGATAGCTGTTGCGGAAGATGGTGCCTTTCATACTTTGAAACTATATTCTTTCATATTAATGGGAGATTTGTTTAATTAGTTTGATAATTTTGTTTTTGAATTATGATGTTGCAGGTGTAATATCAGTGGCTTTCCAGGGACCAAACAGAGACAAAATGGTGATAACTGGAGATGGAGTTGATGCCGCGGACATGGCCAAGTCGTTGAGGAAGAAGCTTGGCTATGCAGACTTGGTGAGTGTGGAAGAAATAACTGAAAAGAAAGCTGAGAAGAAAGTTTAACCTACACAGGAAAAGAAACCCGAAAATGCCCATGCAAGACCACAACCTTGTTCTCAACATTGTTAGACTTTACTACCCAAGATCTACCTAACGCATCACTAATGTGAAATACAGAATATGGTTCAGATGGAGATGTATATATTGTATTATTGTTGCCTATATTTGGCTTCAACTGCTACTACATGCCCAGAGAATTGGTTGGTCTTTCCTTTATTTGACTTGTATGACATGAAATGTAAACTTTTGAAGCAAACTCTTGGTGAAGCCAATGACAGACCCAGGATCCGAACCCCGTAGGGTCATAGTGTAAATGTTCCAAAGAAAATTTAAGAATGGGTTATTTTTCTTATCTATTTTTTCTCTTCCAAATTTTATTCCTTTCTTGGAAAAATATGCTTTGAATGATTTCAATTTGTCAATTTTTTATGTATGTTTTTGAGTGATTTCAATTCATAAAATTTCAAACCAAACCGATGCCAATTAACCAAAAAACGAAAAAACCACAACCACCTAATCAACAAAAAATAAGCAAAAACTTCATCCAACAAATCAAACCAATACATATAAATCATAAATTTCATCCAAGCAATATTATAAATTTGATTTCCATTAAATTAAAACAAGTATACATCATCCTTATTTTGATATTAAGATTTAGAACTTACTTGAAATAAAAAATATCACAACAACAGTGGTGCCACAACATGTAGTGGAAGGGGGCAGTGGAAATACATCGGCGACACTACAGCAGGTGGGGATTGGGGAGCTTGGGGTTAGGATTTGAGAAAAGAATAATAGAAATTGGGAGATGGGTTTTAAGGATTTTTTTGCAACTTGCAAAGATATGCTGCTCAGTTTGTTGGTATAGTGAAATGTTGTACTTGGTAATTAACAAGTGGAGAACTCATTGCTTTGTTTAGACTTTTTTGTAATATTGGTTTTAGCACTGTTGGAAAAACAAGCCAAAATTTTATTGGGTCAGATATTTTGCCTGCACATCTGGTTCCAATCTGTTGGTTACTGCATTTTGTTCTAATTACAATGAAGAAAAACAAGTGTTTTTTGTTTTTTTTTTTGTTGGGTGTGTGAAGAAATTCTTAAGTGTTAAATAGTGGTGATAAAACCATGTTGTGGTCATCCTTAGATAAAATTACGAGTAAAGCTCATCATTCATGGATTCTAATTTCTAAGCCAGTCATTGGAATTTGGGAGGAAGAAATAATAATAAATGGAACAAAGTTGACTGGCTGATTCCAACAACAAAACAGGTTAAAAAGATGAAAAAGAAAACGCGCCAGGTAGGGATCGAACCTACGACTTTCTGCTTAGTAAACAGACGTGGGAGAATGGAGGGATAAGGAATGGTTTTTTATTTTAAAAATTTTCTTGGGCCAAAACGACGTCGTTTTTCCCAGGGTGTTTTTAAAAAAAACAGAAGCGCGTTGCGCTGCTTCTTCTTCCTCCTGCGCGCAGCTTCCTCCCTCTTCCTCTGAGGCAAAACATCAAGCGGGTCACACAGCCAGCTCAAGTGGACCTCCAAGCCTATTTCCATGGCTTCCATGGGGTCGTTTGACCCCAGTGACCCCACTGTGGGTCCGTCCTACGATTTGTTCCTTGAACGACATGTGCGTTGAAGATAAGGTAAATGTTAGCGCTAGCTAGGCAGCAGGTAGTAGGCAGCATATCATGGCAAACTTTTCTCCGTTCCCCTTGTGCCTGTCCTGTCCTAGTCTCCTCCACCACAGACTACACGAATTATTAGTCTTCCCAAATAATAATATAGAGAATTCTCATGACCAAGTAATTTTAATTTCTCATGACCAAGTAATATATACATGGTGATGGTGGTGGTGGATATCTGGTTTTGTAATTGTAGGCTTGTGGCTTTCAGTTTCAGCTTTAATAATGTCAGTGTCACCCCAACATCAAACAAAGACAGCAACAGAAGAAACAGAACTTTCTCAATTTCCAGTTGGACCATTTCCCTTATGAATACATCTTTCCACTCCACCTGATGAGTGATGAGTGATGAGTTCTTGTTGAATCTTTTCACCCCCCAGTCCCAACCCGATTATAAAAATTAATATATTTTGTATGCAGCAGCAATTGGGTTTATACTCAGAATCTCAAGGAATTGCATTCATTATTAATTGGAGTAAATAAATAAACTAATTGCATTGATATGCCAAAGGGACAAAACAAATAGTGACGCGGTGGAGATCAATTACTTGCTTCCAATCCAATGCGGCTGGAACCCACATTCATTCAAAAACCATAGTTTTGTTTTGTGGATCATATTCATTCAAAACTTAAGTCAAATAATTCTTTAACCTAAGGTTTGATAGATGGATTAAGATTTAATTATTATGCACATGAATTAATTATAAGACCCTAATATCTTAAACCTCTCCGCTGCTTTGTAAATCATAGCAAAGTTTACGTTATGGTACTCTTGTATTCCGAACAAAACACAAGCTAGCCTCGGGCATGAAAGGGTCTAGATGTATCTTTTCACATGGCGGCATATGAGCTCTCATTTTCATCTTTTCAAAGGGTCTGATTCTGATGGATGGATGGATGCAGCTTTTCATTTAAAAATCTCCAGTGAAAAACAAAAACAAAATCATTATTCAACTTAGACTTCATCTCCTTATCAAATATGGATAAATCTTCTCCAGTTACCAAACGCTACAACCTATAAGCTGATTAAAATTCCTAATTCGACAATCAAAAGCACGTCTACTCTTCTTTTATGCTAAAGAATAAGGAATATATAGATTGGATTTATGGATTAATAAACGAAGAAAGGCTGCACCTACCTTTGTTGCTTCCCGCCCAATAATACATTATTAAACATTAAAGAAATATTTATGGATGTCATGTTTGTGAACTATATATAATCTTCTATATATTTCAGTCATTTTCAATGCCCTGCAGACTTGTCTCTATATATATACAGTTGTGATCGAGAGGTATAGCAGCTTTTCATATCAATCAAGGTGACAAAACTTGTATTAAATCACTACTTCAAAGGCTAATTAAAATAGTATCCGTTCAATTACACGATATCATCGGATTGGCCAATAGTCAATAGAATCAAAATTTGATTACAAGAAACAACATAAATGCTTTATAATCATTGATTAATTGATAGTGATGGTTCAACACAAACTCACCTATACATCCATCAGTAAAAAAAATCATTTGGTTCACACGTTATTGGTGTTAAAAAAAAAAAGTATAAACATTGTTGTTGTCATGCGTGACTCTGAATAACAATTAACTTCGGCATCTTTTATAAATTTCCACTAAGATATAACACATAATTTTAACTTAGTGTAAATGGAGAAGTGAATTAATACACATAAATTACTTAGTCGAAAGAAGAGAACGTACTAGAGTGGAACAAAAGACACACACCTAAAAATTTGTAGCATGTCACTTATCATAAATGAATATTAAAATTATTCTAAGTCATGTTTTTCTAATATATGTATTTGAATCAAATCCTAACTCGAATGTTTTAAAGAATAAAAATTTGTGGGTTCCACATTAAATGTGTAATCCAACACTCTTGAAATAGGAAATAAAATCAACTACTACTTTTCGATTCATGACTTCTTCCCTTCCTAATAAATAAATATGCTTTAAATTGTACAAATTAAAAACATTATAGGTCATAGTACGTAGCTTTGCGTACATCATGCGCAAAACGAATTCTCTTTTTCCATCCTAGTGTTTGAATTTGATGCAGTTTTCATTTTCATGATTAAACAAACATTTTGGGAGATATTTTATTTGCCAACAATACCCATTATCTTCCAAATAGGGCAAGAGATTATGCAGTAAGGATTGTAGACTAATCATTGTCTAAATGTCTCTTTTAATTTGAATAGCTGCTTCACATGATTTCACCTAATCATTGTGAGCTTTTTCCAGGCAAGATGTGGTGCGTGTTGAAAAAGCCAAGGCTATCCTAAAAGAGAGAAAAAATAAAATAAAAAAGCCAGGGCGTACCCAAAAGAAATTTGAACCATATGCATTGATATGCCAAAGGGACAAAACAAATAGTGACGCGGTGGAGATCAATTACTTGCTTCCAATCCAATGCGGCTGGAACCCACATTCATTCAAAAACCATAGTTTTGTTTTGTGGATCATATTCATTCAAAACTTAAGTCAAATAATTCTTTAACCTAAGGTTTGATAGATGGATTAAGATTTAATTATTATGCACATGAATTAATTATAAGACCCTAATATCTTAAACCTCTCCGCTGCTTTGTAAATCATAGCAAAGTTTACGTTATGGTACTCTTGTATTCCGAACAAAACACAAGCTAGCCTCGGGCATGAAAGGGTCTAGATGTATCTTTTCACATGGCGGCATATGAGCTCTCATTTTCATCTTTTCAAAGGGTCTGATTCTGATGGATGGATGGATGCAGCTTTTCATTTAAAAATCTCCAGTGAAAAATAAAAACAAAATCATTATTCAACTTAGACTTCATCTCCTTGTCAAATATGGATAAATCTTCTCCAATTACCAAACGCTACAACCTATAAGCTGATTAAAATTCCTAATTCGACAATCAAAAGCATGTCTACTCTTCTTTTCTGCTAAAGAATAAGGAATATATAGATTGGATTTATGGATTAATAAACGAAGAAAGACCGCACCTACCTTTGTTGCTTCCTGCCCAATAATACATTATTAAACATGAAAGAAATATTTATGGATGTCATGTTTGTGAACGTACTAGATATATTTCAGTCATTTTCAATGCCCTGCAGACTTGTCTCTATATATATACAGTTGTGATCGAGAGGTATAGCAGCTTTTCATATCAATCAAGGTGACAAAACTTGTATTAAATCACTACTTCAAAGGCTAATTAAAATATTATTTAGTCGAAAGAAGAGAACGTACTAAATATAACACATAATTTTAATTTAGTGTAAATGGAGAAGTGAATTAATACACATAAATTACTTAGTCGAAAGAAGAGAACGTACTATAGTGGAATAGAAGACACACACCTAAAAATCTGTAGCATGTCACTTATCATAAATGAATATTAAAATTATTCTAAGTCATGTTTTTCTCCTATAAGTATTTGAATCAAATCCTAACTTCGCATGTTTTAAAGAATAAAAATTTGTGGGTTCCATATTAAATGTGTAATCCAACACTCTTGAAATAAGAAACAAAATCAACTACTACTTTTCGATTCATGACTTCTTCCCTTCCTGATAAATAAATATGCTTTAAATTGTACAAATTAAAAACATTATAGGTCATAGTACGTAGCTTTGCGTATATCATGCGCAAAACGTACGCAAAACGAATTCTCTTTTTCCATCCTAGTGTTTGAATTTGATGCAGTTTTCATTTTCATGATTAAACAAACATTTTGGGAGATATTTTATTTGCCAACAATACCCATTATTATCTTCCAAATAGGGCAAGAGATTATGCAGTAAGGACTGTAGACTAATCATTGTCTAAATGTCTCTTTTAATTTGAATACCTGCTTCACATGATTTCACCTAATCATTGTGAGCTTTTCCCAGGCAAGATGTGGTGCGTGTTGAAAAAGCCAAGGCTAGCCTAAAAGAGAGAAAAAAATATAAAAAAAAGCCAGGGCATACCCAAAAGAAATTTGAATCATATATTTTTCTCCTTACAATTAATTTGTCTGGTAATATCTGGCATCCCCATGGTGCTTTTTGAACCCACGCCATATATATAGAACTTGAAATGTCACTTTATTTATTAACAGTTTGGTATTCTGAATATAATGACCCGTACCCATCTTCAACGGATCTTATTAGTTTCAGCCCAGGTGGCATTTTTTTAACAGCCCAAAATAAGCCCACCCAAGTCTACCCCATCATGACATTTGAGGATTTTTTTGGGACAATTAGCGATTTGTATTTGAAACTTATGAATTATCAATTAGGGATTTATAATTGGGCTTATTAGTTTCAATCAAGGCTTAAAATATCAGGGGTTTCGGAAATACCGGTGGTCCAAAAATACGGAAATATAAGGAACATATCGATATCGGTAAAAATTGAATAAAAACTATGGAAATTGTAAGAAAAACTTGGAAATTTTGATTGAAACTTTAGAGGATGTTTATTTGGTCAATTATCTATTGCTTTATAACAAAAAAATTGGAAGGAAATGCATTGCATAGTGAGTTTGACGTATTTAAGTTGATTATATAGCTACCAGATAAACACTGTGAGTGTAGAAAATATGTAGTGATTAATGAAAAAAGATTAAACACGCCATATAATCATTTATTTATAATGATTTACTACAATATTTTACACTTAATATATTGCATGGTAAGATACATGAGTGACTTAATACCACATAAAGTTCCTATGAGAATCAAATTTTACACTGTCTTCATCATCTCTATGTGCAGAGTACATGTACTGTGAAGAGTAGTCATCAAATGATAAATACCAAAATAGTTTTGTATGTAATTGTTAACATATCACCCATATGGATACGAGATTGGTTGACGTTGCCCATAAGCAAAATCATTTGAAGATTGGATCTCGGATTCTTTCCATGAGTGGCTCAATTCCATCCCAAAAGGCATTGAATCCCCTTATGTGCATGCGCAGCTATGGGGTTTTTTTTCTTTTTCCTGTCGATAATATCTAGATATTTGGTCCATATTCTGCTGAAGAGAGAGCAAAATTCTCGGATTCGAAATTTCCCCGATATTATAGCCAAAATTATCGATAATTATATGATAATTGCATGGATAGGTTCCAAAATATCCTCCTCCCAAAAAAAGGATAATATCTACGATATTTCGTCGATATTATCAATATTTTAGAACTTAGTTTCAATAGGTTATACTTTATTCAAAATGCTCCTTTTTTTTTCCTCTATGTCTAGGTGTATAATTTTTGGTATCAATGAAATTAACCTGTATTGTTGAATTTTCTACCTGCTTAGTAGGTTTGTATGTTAAGTAAATTTAGCTTACCCTATTTTAAAATCCTAAGTTTGTCCCTTCCAATAAGTATTCACCTGTATACGTTAAGTAAATTTAGCTTACCCCATTTTAAAATCCTAAGTTTGTCCCTTCCAGTAAGTAAATAGAGACTTCACGGAATATACAAAGCTCAACAACTATTTTATTTTAAACTTTTTTTTTCTCAATAGAATGATTAAACATTGTAATTTAGTTCTTGTCAAATGAAATAACAAATACCGTTGTCTTCGCTAATGGGTTTGTGATTCGTGATGAAAATGGTAATGTTCTACTGGCTGGTCCTTGTAAAGTGGGTGCTACAAATGTTTTGAATGAATAAGCTTGTGCTTTAAGAAATAGCTTACTTTTATATGTTGTTAATCGTTATACTAACCTATCGGTGGAGAGCAAATGACTAATTAGTGTAGTGATTTGGAATAATTGCTCTCTTAGGTAAGGTACTTGGTTCAAGTGTTCAAGTCCTAGTATCTATGTAGTGAGTGTGAGTTTAGTATATTATCGTCCCTCTTAATTAGAAAGGTCCTAAAAAAAAACAAAAAAATCTCTCGGTGGAGACAGATTTTAAACTTCTTATTAATTATTTACGGGTTAATCGTTTTATTAGTCCCTAAACTTAGACCTAATTTGCATTTGAGTCCCTCAATTTCCAAAATGGTTCTCGTGGTCCCTTAACTTCACTTTCGTTAGGACAAATGGTCTTGCCGTCAATTTTGTTAACTTTTTCTATTAAAAGTAGGGGCAAAATGGTATTTTTATGTTAAAACCAAAAAAATGAATAAAAAATTATATCTTTAAAATAAAAGTAAAAGAAAATCAAATAAAAAACCAACCAAAAAAAAAAAATCAAGTTTTGGGGAGTAGAAATCGGGATAGAAGGGGAGAGAAAGAGAGAGTTTAATTTTAATTTATATTTTAATCAATTTTGATACAAAAATACCATTTTGCCCCTGCATTTAACAGAAAAGTTAACAAAATTGACGGCAGGACCATTTGTTCTAACGAAACTGAAGTTGACGGACCACGGGAACTATTTTGGAAATTGAGGTACTCAAATGCAAATCGAGTCTAAGTTTAGGGACTAATAAAACGATTAACCCATTATTTACTAGCCCATTTCATTTAAACTCTTAACCATTTGTTATAACGAAACTGAAGTTGACGGACCACGGGAATCATTTTGAAAATTGAGTTACTCAAATGCAAATCGATTCTAAGTTTAGGGACTAATAAAACGATTAACTCATTTCATTTAAACTCTTAATGATTTAATTCGGTCCAATTTAGACATATATTAAGTAGACTAACTTCGTAGCTGATGCTCTAGTACTAGAGCATGTTTGATGGAAGCAACTCATAAATGGGATCATTCTATTTTGATATATGTGATTTCATAGAGAATGTTGTAAAGATAATAAAGTAAATAAGGCCCATGCAAGGACTGCAGGTTCGCATTTTATATTGAAATAGCAAACAAAGGGGTTAAAGTCCATGCTCGTATTAAGCTTAGTAATTGTCATTCAAAACTTTTCACAGTTTTGGCCTGTACGTGCCAAAAGTATTTGTGGGCTTTTGGTGAACACTGCGATGCCCCAAGTATTTTGCAAGCTGTATTTTAGCTGCAATGTGTTGCTTGCTAGTTAAGAAATGCTAGATTGGACTAAATACTAGCATTTACTTTTGATGCGTTTAGGTGTGCCACTTATAGTGTTTTACTCTTCTTGAGAAAGATTTGCTGTCCTTTGAATCAAATTTTTTGCTGTTATTTATAGCATCGAATATACTTTGTCCGATGAATCCTTGTCTTTTCTAGTTGACCATTCGTTGGTCAATATTTCTTTAAAACCTGACACTGCCCGATGGGCTTTTGGGCCTTGAACATACAATTGTTTAGGTTTCAGCCATTTTGTGTTGGTTTTGACAGTTGGGCTTTAGTCAACTGACCATAAAATGGCCCATTGACTATTAAAATTGAGTTGCGCTAATTTGGTCAAAACTTGGCCTAATCAATATCGACAGTCATTGACCTATCTGTAAATACTTATTTACAGTTTTGGCCTAGTTAATACCTCCTTTAGGTATCACTTAAACTTTTGATCAAGTTGCACCATTTGCACAACTTGCTATTGCCGGATCTCATGTCACTATACACAATGCATTATGCATATTAACAAATCCCTTTGCGAAATTCGGCCACTCTCATTCCGAGGCTTCCTTAAAATTCAAGAAATCCCCTTTCTATAAATTCAGACACCAATTCTTCTCCACATACAAATAAAATCACACCAGGACTAGAATTGAAAGATATTGGTTAATAAAACCATGAGTAATTTGATCATAATGTTGGTTCTTATTATTGCAACTGTAGCAACATCAATGATGCTCCGTAGAACATAAGGTGCAAAAAATATAGTAGGAGATGACTTGGGTTGGGTCATTTCTCCAGATGGCGCTTCCACTTACGAGGAGGCTATAATGAGGAGTTTAAAGTGAGGAG
Organism: Prunus avium; assembly: GCF_002207925.1. The sequence continues at coordinate 57,219 of NW_018921749.1, read as the reverse complement.
GCTATTTGAGGAGGTCAATCTCACCATCAATAAATGTAAAGAAATCATGGGAGTTAAATGTTGGCGTGAGTCAACATTCTTATTATGAATAGAATTTATATTTTATTGTAATTATCCAATTTGAGTAGAATTAGGAATTTTGTACATATTTTCTATTTGTACCCACTCTGTATGTAGTATATATATTCCTCCTTGAGAGAAGAATAAACATATCACTTTAAACCCTAATTATTTTGAGTTGGTATCAGAGTGGGTTCCGATCCGTCTCTACAACATCAAAACCCTAATCCTAAAAGTACCTAGTTCCGCTGCACTTAGCCTATATATACACCTAATCTTTTGCTGCCACCGCTATCTATCACCATGTCAGATGTCACTGAATCTTCTTCTTCTACTCCTATTGTGACGGTTCATACCGAATCGTCCACCAACCTACCTATGAGATTCAAATTGAATGGATCCGACTCCATGCTACTACACAAGGCAAATTGGGTTACCTGACTGGCAACGTTGATGCTCCTGATTCTCAAGACCCGAAATTTGGGAAGTGAGAACCATATGGCTGCTGTGATGCGTATTCTGAGTTACTTAAAGTCTACTCCTGGGAGAGGTTTATTATTTAAGAAAAAGGGCCACTTGGATCTAGAAGGTTTCACTGACGCAGATTATGCAGGGAATATTACAGATAGACGTTCTACATCAGGTTACTTCACCTTTGTTGGTGATAACCTAGTTACGTGGCGTAGGAAGAAGCAAAACGTTGTGTCTCGGTCCTCTGCAAAGTCTGAGTATAGAGGGATTTCCCAAGGGGTTTGTGAAATATTGTGGTTGAGGTGGTTACTTGCTGAAATTGGGTTTAGACCGAATGATGCTACAAAGCTCTACTGTGATAATCAGTCTGCATTTGAAATTGCTAACAATCTGGTGCAACATGATCGAACTAAGCATGTAGAAGTTGATCGGCATTTCATTAAGGAGAAGCTGGAGCATAAGTTAATTTCTATACCTTTTGTGCCTTCTTCAGAGAAGCTTGCAGATATGTTGACCCATGCCGTGTCAAAGCGTCGATTTGAAGACTCACTTGACAAGTTGGGCATTACCGATATCTATGCACCAACTTGAGGGGGAGTGTTGGCGTGAGTCAACATTCCTATTATGAATAGAATTTATATTTTATTGTAATTATCCAATTTGAGTAGAATTAGGAATTTTGTACATATTTCCTATTTGTACCCACTCTGTATGTAGTATATATATTCCTCCTTGAGAGAAGAATAAATATATCAGTTTAAACCCTAATTATTTTGAGTAACATTTTAAATGATTTGATGGTGGAATTGGCCTTCTCAAATAGCCTCCTCACTTTAAACCCCTCATTGTAGCCTCTCCCCCTTCCACTAATGCCACATGGGCTGCCAAGCATAGCTTTGTTGTCAATGATACTCTAGGTGAACTAATTCTCTGGTTTTCAACAATATTCTCACTCTGTATTATTCGCTTGTCAAACTCAAGGTGTCAAAAGTAATTATTTATGATAGTTGTTTGATTATGAATCTAAATTACGTATTTTAGGTAACATTTTGGCAATGGTCAAACCTGATTAATAGTCCACTGTCCAAGTTCAAAGTGTGACAAATTAGCATTTATCAACATAAAGTTTTTTGAGATATAGCTTCATATGATCGAAGATGTTGTTGTTTCTGCAGACCTTAACTTTGCTGCAGGAGAAAATGACCTAGCTTGGGTACACAAAAAAGATTTTGACACGTGTAATGTCATGCATCCCATGTATGAGTTCAGAGAATTAATTAAACTTAGATTTCTATCAGCCAACACATTTCACTTCACCAGTACCTTGGTTTGGGACTGCTCTAAGGGCGTTTCCAGCAGCTCGGGCTTAGGGGGGGGGGGGGGCCAAAATCATTTC
>NW_018921749.1:31922-46922 GCF_002207925.1 Prunus avium | reverse complement strand
TAAAATTTCAAACCAAACCGATGCCAATTAACCAAAAAACGAAAAAACCACAACCACCTAATCAACAAAAAATAAGCAAAAACTTCATCCAACAAATCAAACCAATACATATAAATCATAAATTTCATCCAAGCAATATTATAAATTTGATTTCCATTAAATTAAAACAAGTATACATCATCCTTATTTTGATATTAAGATTTAGAACTTACTTGAAATAAAAAATATCACAACAACAGTGGTGCCACAACATGTAGTGGAAGGGGGCAGTGGAAATACATCGGCGACACTACAGCAGGTGGGGATTGGGGAGCTTGGGGTTAGGATTTGAGAAAAGAATAATAGAAATTGGGAGATGGGTTTTAAGGATTTTTTTGCAACTTGCAAAGATATGCTGCTCAGTTTGTTGGTATAGTGAAATGTTGTACTTGGTAATTAACAAGTGGAGAACTCATTGCTTTGTTTAGACTTTTTTGTAATATTGGTTTTAGCACTGTTGGAAAAACAAGCCAAAATTTTATTGGGTCAGATATTTTGCCTGCACATCTGGTTCCAATCTGTTGGTTACTGCATTTTGTTCTAATTACAATGAAGAAAAACAAGTGTTTTTTGTTTTTTTTTTTGTTGGGTGTGTGAAGAAATTCTTAAGTGTTAAATAGTGGTGATAAAACCATGTTGTGGTCATCCGTAGATAAAATTAAGTAAAGCTCATCATTCATGGATTCTAATTTCTAAGCCAGTCATTGGAATTTGGGAGGAAGAAATAATAATAAATGGAACAAAGTTGACTGGCTGATTCCAACAACAAAACAGGTTAAAAGATGAAAAAGAAAACGCGCCAGGTAGGGGTCGAACCTAGGACTTTCTGCTTAGTAAACGACGTCGTTTTACCCAGGGTGTTTTTTTTAAAAACAGAAGCGCGTTGGGCTGCTTCTTCTTCCTCCTGCGCGCAGCTTCCTCCCTCTTCCTCTGAGGCAAAACATCAAGCGGGTCACACAGCCAGCTCAAGTGGACCTCCAAGCCTATTTCCATGGCTTCCATGGGGTCGTTTGACCCCAGTGACCCCACTGTAATTGTAGGCTTGTGGCTTTCAGTTTCAGCTTTAATAATGTCAGTGTCACCCCAACATCAAACAAAGACCATTTCCCTTATGAAACAGAACTTTCTCAATTTCCGGTTGGACCATTTCCCTTATGAATACATCTTTCCACTCCACCTGATGAGTGATGAGTGATGAGTTCTTGTTGAATCTTTTCACCTCCCAGTCCCAACCCGATTATAAAAATGAATATATTTTGTATGCAGCAGCAATTGGGTTTATACTGAGAATCTGAAGGAATTGCATTCATTATTAATTGGAGTAAATAAATAACCTAATTGCATTGATATGCCAAAGGGAACAACTTGTGTGTTTTCCCAAGGCCATGATGGGCCTGCAGCTTCTACAAAGCTTATTAAGGTTAAAGCCCTGCAGACCAGTGGGCCGCATGGTTTAGAAAAATCAAGACTTGATAACTGATTCAAGCATCACTTCAATATTGCTCGGCTCACAGTGACTAATAGCAAACTTTTATTTCGAGTAAAATCCCACCTCAAGCTTCACAAAATAAAATACAATGTATATTATCTTAATGCTAAATTTAAGGGTGGGCCAAAGGCCAGGGCGCACCAATCCAATCAAAGCACTTGGTTTTAATAGCAAAAAAAAATTTGATCAAAGTTAGATACTTACATTTTCAAATTATAATTTCCCTATAAAAGCACAAGGAGATACACCGTGGGCATATATGATAAGATATATGCTTCCATCTTCAGATCTTCTTACTTGTGTCGCGTTATGAATTGGACTTTGGACTAAATGTTTAAACCTCCACTTGTCCTTTTCATATAAAAATCTTGCCATCGATGAATGTGTCTCTGGGTCCAATAATTGACAAGCTTGCTCCTTTCATGCAACCCAAATTGTCACATTAATTTAAAATTAACCAAAAGCTTAACATTACATCGACAAAATAAACTCATTCAAAAGCATGCTTAGCAACTTTTAATGCATTGTGCTTCACAAAATTCTGGGATAATGTATTGGAGAGGAATGTTTTTCTGTTTGGCAACCTTGAGATTGTGCCCTATAAGATAATGTTCTTTTACCAAAATACTACACAAAAGCTGCCATAACATTATTTTATTTATGAGTAGCCAATTTCCCCCTAAACTTTCAAAAGAGCATTTTTGCTCACTACTTTAATCCAAGGTATAATTACCATCATTTTCAACACTTGACACGTATCCATGAGCATAATCATGGTTCCATAAATACAAAGCAAAAAATTAACTATAGTGGTAAAAATACACATTAGGTTAAAGTGGTGAGCAAAAATATTTCAAAACTTTCAAAACCGCAACATTATTTAATTTATTTATACCTACATTATAGCCATAGGCACGCGCCACTTATATTATATTGGCTCTTTATTATTTGATTTGTTTTTCCCTTTTGACGGCTAACAAAAGGGGCTCCTGGCGTTAAATAGAACCATCAAACAGGAACTGCCACAATGCATTTTCATCCAACAACTTGAAAACAAAACAGAAAGTTAATAGAAAGAGAGGCCCTTCCCATTAATATCTGAGTGGAGTTGGAGGAGAGGGGGGGCTCTTGTATAGGATAGTTGTGCCTAAGAAGAGGGAGGGGGGAGGGGCTCTTGTATAGATTAATTGTGCCTTTTGGTAGGTTCTCTTTCTCTCCTTTCTAGAAAAGGTACAAAACAATCAAGAAAAAATCAAATTCAAATCAGTTACCCCAATATTAATTTTCTTCTATCAACTCCCTTCCCCACATCCCCACCCTCTACTTTATTGTCTGTAATCCACAAAGATGAAAAGAGAATGTGCAAAAAAATCTCCTACAAAATCTGGGAAAAAAATCTTGAATGATCAAACTTATAAAAAAGGTTTTTATAAGTACGGATTGAATACACTCTCTTAAGTAATTTGGATGGACAGTGCTATATTTGAAAGTCAAAATTAAATCTTATTATGACCGTCCTTGATTGATTGTCTGCGGCGGATTCCATCATCAAGAAGTGTGCGTCCTCAAGTTCTTGTACCAATTTCTCCCTTGGTATCCAACCTCAGTACTTGGTACTAATATTTACTCATCCCAGCAAAAATTAGTCTTTCCCATATTTTATAGCCCATATTTAAAGTTCTCAATCCAAAATACTAGGTCACCTTCACAAAAATTTCTTATTAAAAAATCACACAAAGAATTTTTTTAACACACGTGTTATAGTATAATTTGTTACGTAAGGAGAAAATGACTATAATATGAAGTCAAATATTTTTCATAAAGAACAACAAAATCCCACCAAAGCCTCACCAAAAGAGGCAACATCTTCTCCAAAGCCGCATCAACAACTCTTGGAGACAAGCCGACAAAGCATCGCCCATCCATATATTCCTCCAAAAAAGATATCCAAAAGCTACCTTACATAACCATTTGGACTCTTTTTCCCACCATTTTCTCCCTATCGAGCCTTTCTGCTGCCTTTCCTCACACCAACCCCAACTTATGAGAATATTTAGTCACCAGGCTTTGCCTTCTTGGATTTTGCATCACAGCTGCTGATACTTCTTTCTTTGTTTACATCATTAGAATCTGTGATGGCAGCCTCATTTGAATATAAAATAAACATTTACAAAATTGCCCCTGTCCTATATATATATAGCAATGCAACCCCATTGCCACCTCAAAAGGCAGTCTGAACAGTCTCTTTGAAGGTTAATCATACATCCCTCTCTCTCTATGGCTAGGCAAGGACTTGATGGCACTGTTGCTAATTCTTCCATTGTCCTATTGCAAGAGAGGTTTAGGCAATTGCAGAGAGCAAAGGAGATGAGGGAGGAGAGAGAGCTCTTGAGGCAGATGTTATCTGGATCAGAGAGAATTAACGTTCCAGCCACACATTATGAGCCAACTGGGTTCTTCTTCCAATCTGGTGGCTCTGGTGGCTTGACAGATCCTCATTATAAGCCACCTCCCCAAGGCTCAATGTACCACAAACCTAACTTGCAGAGCAAGCATGCCAATTTTCTGCAGGTCTCTGATGATGAGAGTCAAGTCTTGGGAAACATATCTTCAAGTTCAGTATCGGCCATGAACAGAACAAACAACTTCGATGATTCAGATGTTGACACCTCACTTCACCTTTGAAAAACTTCTAGGGTTTATGGGAGAAGCATATATGTTAATCGCTTGTTCTGTTCTTGTTTTTTTTGTAGCTAGATCTATTACTTATATGGGAGAAGGATTAGCAATGTAATTAATCAGTATGTACGAGGAGGATCATGATCAGTATCTTATGTTCCTTTTAGAGTCCAGTCTGATCTGGTCTCTTTGCGAATGGATCCCAATCATCATATTCTGTAAGGTTTAATCACTCTTTCCCTCTGCATGATTTCATATTGTGTCCTCATTGATCAAGCTGACAAACAATGGACTAACTAGCTATTTGTCTAGCTTCTCTCCGATTATAAGTTGGAATCACATAAAACTACCAGGCAGATTGTACAAAATTATGTACAAAAGAATATGAAAATATCCCCTAATGTCAAGGGAATTGCACGTATAGAGATTGCATTAAAAATAGATAAATGATAGATGATGAGTGAGCTTTAGAGGGTTCGTTTGGTAGGAGGGAAAAAAGGAAGTATCGTAGAAGGAAAAAGGGGAAATATCTCCAACATGGACAATATATCAGAAATAGTACCGCTCATCTAAGGACCTAAAAATGAAGTCATGTGAGGTCCTCTTTAATAACAGCCCTTAGATTAATTTATGAACACACTAAACCTATGAGATCGTCCCATAATTTTTTTTCTTAATTTCCACCCAAATCTATTAGTTTTTGGAAAGAAATGATAATCTCAGCATCAACGTAGATAAACAAGAGATGCCATCAGAAATGTGACAAAGAAACAAGCCATAATCACGTGAATCAATACAAATTAAATACATATAGTACATGTGATTAAAATAAATGATCAATTCACACGAATACAGATAGTGGTATAGCTTTCGACTTTGTTGGAAGAGATTTCAAGTTTAGATTTCCTTCCTGGGTCAGAAGTGAAAACAAAAAACAAAAAAACAAAAGACATACAAAGAGAGATTCAAATGGACCCTCCAGTGATCCAAGTAAAATTATGTATGTATAAGGGAAAAAGAAATGATATTCTTAATTCAACACGTCTTTTTATTCTCTTGCGCTGCAGACACTTGCAATAACTTCCAATGGCTAATATCCAAGGTTCCAAAGTAGTTTTTCATTGTTTTTTTTCTTAATGTGATGCAACTGATTTGGATTGTACTTTGACAGGGAAAAGCTTCGGAACCTTCAGCCCAAGTTGTATACTCTTTTCCTGGTGTTGATTCGACACAAGATTGACATTTTGAAATCCTATCATTCCATAAAAACTACAAACTGCAAGTCAAACTTCTTTTATGACTTGGCTGGCTCAAACAACTCAAACAATCATCATTTCATGGCTTCCTGAAAAAGAAAGAAAAAAGGTCCTGCAAACCCTGGCTTTGAAGATAATTGAATGATTTCAGAACATACTATTATACAGACAACCTCTGCCTTTTTAAAGAGCACTCCCCAGTCATATCGACAAGTTACATCCACATCTAGGTTTATAACTTTTGACAGTAGAGGGAGCTCAAGGCTAATCACAAAATGGGAAGCTCCATGCGGTGACGGTATAAATGAGCTACTCCACCTAGGCCATCTCCCTTAAAGCTGGCTCTATCTACCACATATTGATGTCAGGATCATAGGAATCCAGTTGGCAAACTTATAGTCCTCAAATACCAGACATGTATCAGGATAGGCAAAAGTGAAAATTTCAGCACTCAAATGATTTTTTTTTTTTTTTTTTTTTACAATATTCTTTCCTGATTTTCGTTGTTACTCAATCTTTACCTCTTCTATGATTCCGTGAAAAAGGGAATCGCAAGCAATGCAACTAATGTATACTGAGATTATCAACATTGTCTTCATGTTCATCAGATATTGTATTCTGTGGTTTCTTTTGAAATGAATCCTCGTCATACTCTGTACCATCTGAGTCGTGATCAGTACTCCACTTCCTTTTCATGATTTTGGGAACCAAGCGGGTCACCTCTTTGGTCTCCACTGTCGCAGCATCATTCTCTATCCTTTCAAATCGAACAGAACCGACCTTTCTGGCATTTCCTGCTAGTATCTGCCCCAAAAGAACAATAGCAACACTGATATTACTCTTGTACAAGTTAAGGATAGTTTTTTTTTTTTTCTAATGCTAAATAATCCAAGGCATACCAAATCTCCCCCAGCCCACCACCAAATACATGATTGACCAACTCAAGATCATCTAGAATTTAACACATGCAAAGAACTAAATGGTGCAAAATCTTCATCATACCTCAATTTTAAAAATTTGGTGCTTTTCATTTTTATCCTTTTTATCCTGGTTGTCAGACTTGGACTCATCAATCTCCTCTTCAATTTCCTTTTCAAGGACTACTTTGATGCTCTCCCCCGTCCTTGGGATATATCCAAATGCCTCACATATAAACCCTGATACTGTTTCATATTGATGACCCTGTAAACAAGAAGTGAAGGGTGAGAGATCAATGTACATGCCAAAATTGATGGACAATGTCAATTACAATTCAACGCATAATACCGATACTTTTTAAACTGTCTACATTGAAAACAAAAACAGATCACAATTGGGAAAAGAAATCTTCTGTATTACTTTATGCTTTGATTATCAATAATGCGCAGAAATTAACGAGCTCTTGCAAAGTATTACGATTCAGCTCTCAATTCATAATCATAATTATTAGGTAAGGATAATAATGGTTGGGGGATTATTTTTTCTTTTTTTCTCTGAAGAATGGCTGAGGGTTTAGATGCCTGTGTTTTTTATTTTTTATTTTTATACAAGTGATATTGGGGGATGGGAGATTCAAACATAGGACATCTGATACAGGAGTAAACGCTCTTAGCTCTTAACGACTTGAGCTACAAGGCCCTCAAAAGATGCATGTATTTAAACGGAGGAAATATACGATACCTATAAACCTGTACTCCAAACAAGCAAATCAGCTCTCTAATATTAACAGTGGATAAGAAATGCTACTTCATATGTGGACAGCTGTTCATCACAAGATTTTGACTACTAATGAAACACAGCCAATTTCTTGTTAATAGTTGTTTCTCATGCAAGCGTTCTATTGAATCTGTTGATCATTTGATTATTCACAGCACAGTGGCTTTGGAGAAGTGGTTCTGTTTTCTCTTTGTTTAGAGTTTCTTGAGTTTTGCCAATTCTTTTGTGAATGTGCTGTCACAGTGCTGCAAATTTTGTTTCCCAATAGACATAAGGTGTGCAAGGCTGAACATTTATTGGGTACTAGGGTTGTGCCCCCAAGGGGCCTAGGTGCTTTCTAGATTTCTAATATTTTTCTATTTAGTAAAATAAATAAATCATGGCTACATGGTATGGTCTAGTTGTCTCCCATTACAATAAAATATGACAATGAACAAGCATATATCCAGAATAGATGGGAATGCTCTACTGCTCAAAGTCAACAGATAGAACCATTATAGCAAACTAATTAATTAATCAAATGGAGATATTGACTAGGATAGATTTCCCTTGGCTGGTCATAATAGAAAGGTCCGGAGAGAATAGGTACGGTGTGATCACGTATAGATAAATTTCAAAACCAATATTCAGGATTTTACACTCGCAAGGATAAATACCTCAGGCATCTTCACATTTAGATCTTCAGAGAGCTGGTCGATAGATGTGTTTGCATCCACATCAAATATACCCTCTGCACGCATTACAATGTAGCCAGTTTTTTTTTGAATCTCCTCCTGGTCCAGCATCAATAATTTCAGTAAGAAATTTAAAAATATGATATCAACCAGCCACCACAACTGATTTTTCTTTTTCCAAAATATTAGCGTTACCAATTATATTGAGAACAATAGTTTTGTGTGTTTATGGTTCTAAAAGAGTTGCACTCATTTATGGGGTTAGAAGATCTCCAAGTAAGTGAGGGCTCATTTCTTAAACATTATATTTGCCGGGACAAAGAAAATCGTTTTTCACTTGTCTGACCAAAATAACCTTCTTTGATTTTGTAGCTTTCTAATGCAATAATTTTTTGTTATGCATACCAGCATATGGGTTGTGGCCCCCTTAGTGCTTTAATTATTGAATTACTCATTAAAAAAAGGTAGATGAACGAGTATAAACACTAGTAGTGAGAATTACTTTTGAATCATTTTCGTCAAATATTTCACCAACAATTTCCTCAACGACATCTTCCAGGGTTACTATCTGTTTCATCACAAAACAAGTTAGAGACATGCTGCGCAACATGGTGAATTTTTAACAAAAACATCAGAAGTTCAATTCAACGATGAATGAAGAACATACCCCAACAGTTCCACCATATTCGTTAAGAACCACAGCCATGTGAACCTTTCGGATGCGAAACTCCCTAAGAAGATTCCAGACGGACATTGAATCTGCAAAATGGATTATACTACTTTATGTATTGGAAAATTAAGGACCATAATCAGTCCAAAACAAAATTAAGAACTGGATGGTGTACATTGTTGTTCCAAATGAAGACAGACAAATGCCTGCTGCAGTCAAGGCACACCTAGATTCAATGATACAAAACCTAAGATATTCAGCTCTATGCAAACATCAACTGATGACCAAACTGCTAAATCTGTCAACAAGAACATGAGACCAGACTCATGTAGCATGAACAAATGCTAGAACTGTAAGTGAGAGCATGAGGCCAAACTCATTAACATGGAATCATATTGATTAAAAAATGATTTCATATCTACAGGGGAAAGAAAATATAAGTAGTGTAACCACTACTTATCAGAACAGGAGCTTCAAACGACCAACCAAGAAACAGAAACTTCAAAAAGTACAGACAACTTCAACCATGAACAGCCTATAACTGCTTAAAGGGCTGTCCAGCGCCAACTTGATACTATGTTAAATAACACAATCAGAAGTGTAAAGTAATGGTGGCAAAACTTTACAAATCACTTGGCCTAGTATCATGCAGCAACATCAGCTCCAGTGTCCTGAGCTCATATATTTCATTCAATGACTCCTACTGATTATGAGCATGACCTAAATAAAATTTGTTACAGCGAATAGAGCGCTTGGAACTCAATGTACCAGACAACAGATTAGACAGTTGGGTGGAACCCAAAGGATTTAAACCTTAACGCATCCCCAAGGCTTTGCTGGAATGGGGCCAAATCAGTTAAGCAACCACCACCCAGGGACATCAGTTCCATTGAACCATTTTATTTACAGAAATGGTTTTGTTTATAAAGTATACAAGTCAGAATTATAACTGCAAATAATGCACAAGAAAATTAAGAGAGAGCAATATACAATGAATATCCAATGTAGAATATATGTGTTTATCAGAACTTAGCATAATAAAAAGAATTACCAGGCACAAAGTAAGCAGGTTTCTGAGCCATATCCCCAACAGTAGTACTTTCTAGTAGCTCACCCTTCAAAATCAAACATATTCACAGTTCTGCGCACTATGAGATTTTTTATAAAGTATACAAGTCAGAATTATAACTGCAAATAATGCACAAGAAAATTAAGAGAGAGCAATATACAATGAATATCCAATGTAGAATACATGTGTTTATCAGAACTTAGCATAATAAAAAGAATTACCAGGCACAAAGTAAGCAGGTTTCTGAGCCATATCCCCGACAGTAGTACTTTCTAGTAGCTCACCCTTCAAAATCAAACATATTCACAGTTCTGCGCACTATGAGATTTTTTTATTCAATTAATAAACAAAGAATATGCATCTCATAGAGAGATAAACAGGAGTACAAACTGTCCGACCTTCTGAACATAATCCAATAGATCCATTGCATATGCAATTCCTACTATATTGTCAACACGCTGCTCAAAAACAGGCACCCTATAAGAAGAATGTTCAAAATATTATCAGCTGAAGGCACTAAAGAACTATTCACCATACCACTAAAATTTTGGATTACCTTGAATATTGATGAGTTACCCACAAGTCGTGAAAATCAACTAGTGTTGCACTGGCATCGATGGCAACTACATCTACAAGAGGAGTCATCACCTCTCTAACATGTGTATCTTTTATCTCCAGCACATTTTCAATCATATCCTGCAAAAGGATTTATTTTTCCAATAAAAAGTGTATCTTAAATAAGGAACTTCGAGCACAAAACTTTACAATTAATAAACTTAAAAGGGGGGATGGGGGTAGTGGTGGGATGATGAAACGAGCACAAGTGATATTATAGAGAACAAAGATGTTGGAATTTCATATTCATGACAAGCATCATATTCTACAAAACAGGAGAAATAAAATGGCTATGGACTGGCTAGATGACGCACATACACACATGCACGTAATAAATGGGAATGTCTTCTTTTGCCAGATATCTGGAATGTTTTTTTTGCTATGCCTTTTTGCCAAATACTGTCAAGTTATGTTGTCATACAGTCAAATAGGAACACACATTAAAGCATGATTCCACCTGATCAATGGTTCAGATTAATAGCTTAGTACCATAACATGCCAGACAGTTTGGCATCCGCACTGTTGCCCAGGTATATTCTTGTTTAAAAGTATGATCCAGATTGATAATTTAACATTAGATATGGCAAAAGAGCATTACCGTATATACACATATATAAACAGAGATATTTTGAAACTGAAGTTCATGGAGAAATTCCATGTGGAAGTTAATCCAGAAACAAACATTTTTCTCTTCATGCACAAAAATTTCTCTAGGATAGAATGTAGTGTTACTAAAAATTCCTCACGTCCCAAACAAAGCTGTGGGTGTCAATAACCGCCCAGCTACTCTTTCAAGTGCCTTGATAAATCCAATAGTTTGAAATTATTACTTTTACATCCCCACCCCACTGTCTCTCTTCTCTCCATATACAACAGGAACTCGACTAGTCAAATAGTATCTCACAAAATGTATTTCTTAGGAAGATTTTCACTCATCAAAGACAGGATAACAGCAAAATGTCTGCCATATTAAATCTTCACATATAACATAAAGATTTGGTGGAAACATATTGAAAAAACAATAGAATACTTGATGGCAGAAGCATTGAATTGAGAGCTGATAACTTGGATTTTCTTCATTATACTCAGAAAATGAATATTTCTTTAGCAACTTGGAAGTAATGCAGCAGAATAAAATATTTATGGGAAACCAAAAACTATTCAAGTACCTGTTCTTCCTCCTCTATTGCCCCACTTAACTCTGCCCCCCGCAGCATCAGTTTTAACTCCTCCTCAGTAACATATGGTTCACTGATCATAGAAAAGGTGTAAAACAAAGGCATAATTTTCAAGAAGAACATTTTCATAGTAAACAAAACACATCCGTAAACAATATTAACAGGTACAAGTTCAATATTCCATATATCTAATTCTCTCTTATCCATAAAATGAAAGCAACACCTTCATGTATTTATCAGGTTAAAAGAAAGAAAGCCACAATACTCTAGCATGGTGGATGTTCCACTTACTATCAAGAAACACATGAGATAACAGTCCAAAGATTATGTTAAACTTAATGCATCTAACCCACAACCAATTGGCTAGGTGAAGAGACCCAAGACCATACATATTGTTATGCATGGCTTAGAATTTCTGATGTGGGATTCTATATTCTCAACACGCCCCTCACATGTGGCAAGACTGATCCAAACACGTGGATCAATTATATTGATGATATGGAGTGTGTGTGGTTGTATTACCAGACACGTGGAGCGTTGGCTTTGACACCATGTTAAATTTAGAGCATCCCACCTAGAACCATTTGGTAATGATAGAGAAGCCCAAGATATTATAAACTGTGACGCAGGAATTAGACCTGGTCAGTTAGAAGCCCTGTTGGTTCAGTTTCAGTTTGAAATTTGGGCAAACCAACTAGCCCGGTTTGACGCATGTTTTGGGCCCAAACCGACCCCAGCCCTAACCCATAGTCTATCTCTATCGTCCTTCTTAACCCTTTGACACACAATGTTATTTAAATTATAATGCGAACTATGAAGTCCATAAGCACAAAGAGCTAATAACCATAATTGTCAAGCAGCACCAGCCAAGCACCAACTGGATTATTGATAAGCAGCAAATGAAATAAATATGACATAAATTGGAAGTTAGGGAGAATTCAAATTTGGGTTATCAAAAGAGCAAACCTTCTTCCTTTCAACCCGAGTATTTTTAGAATCCCCATTGATAGATATGTAACAACTCTTCCCACAGGATATAATACCAATGAGAGCCACGCCACTGGCCTAACCTAGAGGCATCACACCCAACATTGACCAAATTAATCAAGACAAGCAGGAATAATATCAGTTAAGAAAAAATGAGTTAACACAACTAAAAGTCTAAAGAAAAAGACAAAGATGTCTAATTAGTGGTCATGTGGGTTTTAGTAGAAGTTAGAGAAACTCTACAGTTTCTAACTTACCACAAACCTTGCAACCTCTGTGGGATTGTGAACAGCGACACTTTTGGGAGTTATTTCAGTGAGGAGCAAAATAGCAACCTTGCATCACCAAGATAAATAAACAGTATTAAATATCAGTCCCACTAGTACATTATTTTCTTATATATGTGTATGCAGCCTCTGGCCTTTGATAAGAAATGAGGAGAGGAAAGACAGAACACTGATTTTGCTCTTAACATCTAAAATAACAACTTTTCAACAAAAGCCAGACTCAACACAGTGGAAATAGCATTCTCTTCTTCAATTTCACTTAATAAAACAAATTAGACTCTTTCAGAACTATGAGTTTATTGAATCAATCTTTCTCTATCTAGACACAGAGATAGAGAAAGAGAGAGAGTGCAGGTACACACTAAAAAAGAAACAAAAAACTGTACTTTATACGAAATGAAAAGACATCCATTTTTTTTTAATATAGGAGTTTCTTCAGCCCCCGCCCCCTCTGTTTCCAACAGACAAAAGGGCAATCGTAGAAATATTTTGTCTGAGATTACTGAGTGAAGACTACAGAATACTAGTTATTGGGATAATTCATAATTAGAAGTTTGTTGATACAAAAAGGGTACGGTGAAAAGATAAAAAACAAACATAAATTAAGCACTAAACAGCATGTTTTAAAGTTTGAATGTCCAAAATACTTATCCCTATATCAAACTCTGTACCTCCATATCTATGCTTATTAATTGATCAAGCAAGGAAAATGAAACATACAGTCATTACTCCTGTTGCTGCGCTAACACCAGCTTCACCAAATATTGCTGTTGCAGCATCTGTAACTAAAGCAGTTGCTCCAATATTGACAACACTGAGTACATAAGGAAATTCTACAATAAGAAAGAAATGTTCAACTTCACGATGGAAGAGTAGAAAAATTAATACCAACAAAAATGAGAAGGAAAGTACGTTGTTCCAATAAGTATGGTTGTTAAGAACCGAGTAACATCGTTGCGAAGCAATTTGAAGACACCATCTTCAGACTCTTTCTCAGCCAACTCACGCACCTGACACACATTAATATCAATTAACTGATGTTATTTCAAGATCCTAATGGGTCAGATCATTCATTTTCTTTCAGTAAGCTAATAGGTTGATCATTTACTGAAAATTGGATATGCACATTTCAAAGTTACAATTTTATGTACACATAAGCACTGAAAAAGAAGAAAGCCATAATATATTAAGGTCCTTAATTCCATATTATTTGGAGGTCATTCAAAAAGCTAACCACAAATACTTTTAACCCTCGTGTATGAAATCAAGTCTGTTGAATTAGCAAGTTTAAGAAAGGATGCTTTGCATTCCAAGGTCAAAAATGTAATTTCCAATACAATCTATAGAGAACAAGAGTCTAACTCTACTTCAGGGTACAAGGATATAAAACCAGACATGGAAACCAGCACACAAATGTTAATGAATGATAAATAGTTGGCATTGACAAATATACAGTGTTCCTCCATTGTTAAGTCAAATTACCCATAACTTAAAAGGATAAATAACATAAAACTTGCACTTACAGTTTATCATTTCGAACATCATCAGAAATGGCTTAGTTGCAAGTTACTTCATTAAAAAAGTCATAAAGAGTGCAATGTCCAGAGGTGGACAAAAAATTCGTCATCCAAACAAATCAAAAGCAATCTTTCACAATGCCTATGATATAAGCATTCACAGAGCATAACCAATTCATACCTTCCAGGGCCACAGTGTGGTAATTGAAGTCTCCGCCATTGAGAAAAACGCTGAGAGTCCCAAAAGCAAAGCCAAAATCAAACCCTGCTCTTTGAAGAGCTGAAGAACCTGCAATGTCTTCGGCCAGGCATTCCTGAGCAACAATATGCTCTGCCCAATAACCCCATAGCCTGCATTCACCACACCCTCCACCGCAAAAGCTCTTCTGCACCCATAAATTAAAACCCCACAAACCATGGCTGCCAAAACAATTCCGCACTTTACCAATTCCTTAACAAAATCAAACTTTGAACCCGAAACAACATCTGCACTGCCCGAACTCTCATTATCCTCAGCTAGAGCTTGCAAACGAGCTCTATTAACCAACACGTCAACTCCTTCACATCTTGGACCTAAGAAGCTCCTAAAACCACTATTACCAATGCAGTTCGACCGCAATTGAAATGGGTATCGATTATTTTGCAGCAAAACCTTCATGGGAAATTTTGTTTGCCTATTGCAACACATGAAACTCCATGATTTCGAGCAAGAATTGTACCTAGGCAAAGTCAGAATGGAAGACTCAAGCGCCATTTCGATAAATTACAAGCAAATAACAGAAGTGAACAAGACCCAGAACGAAAATTTCAACACCAAAGAACTAAATGGGAATCTCAGGGCAAAG
>NW_018921747.1:0-52091 GCF_002207925.1 Prunus avium | reverse complement strand
AAATTATAAATTCTAGCTCCGTCCCTTCAAATTGATAGTCATCTGATTGTGAAAAGTAAGTGCTTAGTTTGTATGCAAACTGATAGTCTCTATATGTGGATTAGACAAAATACAACAAATTTTTCTTCATGTATTGTTGTGAGTTTTACAATTATTAAAATGAAAACTATTTTGAAAATATTATTTTGCAAAGTAATCATTTGCAAAATAAATTTTGAAAATATCTTGGTTTTTTGTGATCAAAGAGAGTGGTGAATTGCAATGCTTGCTGCAAATATCTCATGAAACAAGTAGCACTATAGTCATTGATTGATCATTCTACAGTGAGACAAGGCAAAAAGACTTGTGTGGCTTTTTTTTTTTAATATCCGTTCCAATTTCATTAATAAAAGGACATTACAAGAATATAGCTCCACAAAAGGCTCTTGCAAACAATAAACACAAATATTGCAAGACAATGAGCACAAACAATTTTACATCTTGAAGACCCAGCTCACTAGGAACTGAAAAACATAAGAGGATTCGTAAAGCCATTGCATCCGGTGCTATAAAATTTCATATGAGAGATAGAACTCTCTACCAGTTTGGGAGCTGGGACATCTACTAGTGGAAAAGTAAATCTCGCTGAACTTCCACCACGACATGATCACAACGTCCTCCAAACACCCCTAAACCCAAAGCACCAATGTGCCAGTTCAGTGGAAATAATGAAGATGGAGTCATGGATCGGCTGAGTGTTTGGGAGTTGAAAGATGATCAGGTCGATAACGATAGCAATTGGCATTTAGTACGCAGAATTTCCCTGAACGGGATGTTTTCACAAAATCCAGTGATCATGAAATGGAGAGATCAGAGCTGCTGGCGCGATGAGATAATGTTGCTTGCTTTCGACCCAAATGATGATGATATCTTGTATGTAGATTTTATTGGACACGTTGTCATGTTCAACATTAATGATGGAGGAAGGATAACGTGTTATTTGAGCACTCCGCGTAGCTATGGTACGATTCAGAATCACCATAGGAGAGCTGTCTTCCCATTTGTGATCCCATGGTGGCCGACTCCAGTAACTACGAGACAAAAACAGAGCTTGAGTTCAAACCACATGTAGCGAAAGAAGCGTGCTTGCTCGGTGGCTGCAAGAACATCACAACATAGGCCAAAAAGATAGATCTACACTAATCTACAAAGATCCAACCAAAAAGGTTGGTAGGAAGACCCTAGAATAACTAGGTATGAGACAAACCTTGCAAAACACAAGGGAGACAAAAGTCTAGCACGGAATTGGGCTAGGAAGAAAAGCCCTATGTAAGTACAGGCTAATGAAAAAAGTTGTGCTTCCAGTACAAAGAAACAGAACGCCCGCCCTGCGGATAATTTGAAAGCAGGTAAGAAGGGAAAAGCCAATGAGGACACCGTAGTGAACAAAAAGCAAAAAAACAGTTTTCCTGCGGACACATTGAAGAGTGGCACTAGCAGTACAAGCAGTAGTAGTATTAGATCAGGTGGAGGAGAGAAGATGAGGAGGGAAATAGTAGGTGGTAAGGTTGCTTCTTATAGGTGGAAAAGTATAGTGTTATATATGTTACTTACCACGAAACAACAAGTTCGATTAAATCCTCGAACTTATTTTAACCCTTGGCATCATTTAAAAAGTTACTATATCTAGTAATATAATATATGGTGACGGCCTGTTTGATCTTGTAATATATATTTGGTTGCAACCCAATTGAAACCACCCCAAACTTATTTGACATTCCACTATACGCTCACTATTCCGTTTGATTACGATGAATTTTTTGTAGATTCTAACGGAGTTTCAATAAGCAAGGCTATGGAAAGTAAGCAGCTCTTTGAAATATTGTTACAAATTCCATTAGCGCTTGAAGTTTTGGCCCCCCCAAATTATAAATTCTAGCTCCGTCCCTTCAAATTGATAGTATCTGATTGTGAAAAGTAAGTGCTTAGTTTGTATGCAAACTGATAGTCTCTATATGTGGATTAGACAAAATACAACAAATTTTTCTTCATGTATTGTTGTGAGTTTTACAATTATTAAAATGAAAACTATTTTGAAAATATTATTTTGCAAAGTAATCATTTGCAAAATAAATTTTGAAAATATCTTGGTTTTTTGTGATCAAAGAGAGTGGTGAATTGCAATGCTTGCTGCAAATATCTCATGAAACAAGTAGCACTATAGTCATTGATTGATCATTCTACAGTGAGACAAGGCAAAAAGACTTGTGTGGCTTTTTTTTTTTAATATCCGTTCCAATTTCATTAATAAAAGGACATTACAAGAATATAGCTCCACAAAAGGCTCTTGCAAACAATAAACACAAATATTGCAAGACAATGAGCACAAACAATTTTACATCTTGAAGACCCAGCTCACTAGGAACTGAAAAACATAAGAGGATTCGTAAAGCCATTGCATCCGGTGCTATAAAATTTCATATGAGAGATAGAACTCTCTACCAGTTTGGGAGCTGGGACATCTACTAGTGGAAAAGTAAATCTCGCTGAACTTCCACCACGACATGATCACAACGTCCTCCAAACACCCCTAAACCCAAAGCACCAATTGATAGTAGATGCACAAAATCAACAGCTTCAACCTTCCACATAGAGATCTGATGGAGATCCACCTCATCAACCCCAAAATTGCAAGAACATCACAACATAGGCCAAAAAGATAGATCTACACTAATCTACAAAGATCCAACCAAAAAGGTTGGTAGGAAGACCCTAGAATAACTAGGTATGAGACAAACCTTGCAAAACACAAGGGAGACAAAAGTCTAGCACGGAATTGGGCTAGGAAGAAAAGCCCTATGTAAGTACAGGGGGAGGTAACCCGATTTATTTGTATGATGGGATGATTACTAGGAAGAAAGAGAGAATGAAGATGGAAGGAGAGAGAAGGAGGAGGGGACGACTAGTGTGGTTGAGTTTTTTCTCTAGGGAGAGGGAGTAGGGAGGACTAGTGTGGCTTTAAAGCAAATAAATGCAAAGAAGTGAAGATAGATAGAGAAAATATATCTTCATATATAAATTCCTACTTTTAAAGTATCAAGAATGATTTATTGATAACCTAATATCAACCACAATTATAAGAGATAATAATTGTTTGAAAGAACCTAATATCAACCACAATTATTGTGAGGGTGGCTTAGCTATCTATGCAATTTCATATTTACTTAAGAAGAATGGAAAAGTAATTTGCTTCTTTGAAAGAGATAATAAACAATTACTGATTTGATAATAAAAACCAAAGTTATGGAATAGATACATAAGAAAACTGCCATCAAAGAATTGCCACTGGTGGAGCTAGATATCAAAGGAGGCAATTTATCATAAATCAATTTCCTTAGGAATCTTCATAGTGCGTCCACCTTATTCAGACTTGATCTATATCAGGAAAAAAATTTGACACTCTCCCTGCATGCATTACCAAATTCGTCAGCTTGAGGATACTTGACTTGCATGGCTGCAATAGGCTTGTGGAAATTCCAGAACTTTCACTGAAAATAAGATGGCTAGATGCATGTGATTGCGTATCATTGGAAAGATTTTTGAAATTGTCGAGCGTTTTGGAGTGTAAATAGTCAGAAATGATTTTTTGGATGGACTTGTCTAATTGCCAGAAACTGTATGGCAATCTGGCTCATGGTGTGTCAAATACGAAAAATGTTTTAGTTGTTAGGATCAGTTAGTGCTAGAATGGAAATCTTCACAACTCAAACAACAAACATAAGCAGAAAAATAAAGAACACCAGGAATTAACGTGGTTCGGCAATGCCTACGTCCATGGGGCAGCAATATAAACTTCTTCCACTATAAAAAAATAATGGGTACAACAAGAAAGATCTTACCAAGCCAATGCCCAGGGCTTGATGATGCACACAGAGAAAGTACAATGACACCACACTATACTCTCCTGTTTTTACCTCACTCACACACTTGTAGTGGTACACAATTAACTCTCTCACTCTCACAGAATTGGAGTGGAATACTGATGGCTGTTTGGATGGTGTTCTCTCACTTCTCTCTCTTGCTCTCGGCTTCTCCAACTCTCTCTGGCTCTTCAGCACACAAGACTCACACAACTCTATCTCTCATACAACACTCTGTCTAGGCCGCATGCTCCTTATATAGCCAAGTGAAATGGCTGAAAACCAACTCCTAAAAGTAGCCCACGTGCATGCAAAGAGCCATAATGATAGCTAGTCAAAAAACTTCCCAAAGAGAGCATCATGATGTCTTCCATCATTACAAAAACACTATCATTTTGTCCTTCATCATAATGTTGCACCGAAAGAGTATTCTATCATGGTGTTGGATGTTCCCCACAGAAAGAGACATCATCATGGGCTGGACCATTATGCCAACATTAGTGAATGATCAAGGTGCTCTCTTCTCTTATCTCTTTTTAATATCTTCTGAGCAATCTAAATTCTAAATTGTATTTCCTGAAAACGAAGTTCCAAAGAGGTTCAGCTGTAACAAGGACTTGGAGGAGGTTGAAAGATTTGTGAATTTTATATGGAAATCCCTTAAAAATTTCAAATGGCAGAACAGAGGATTGGCTCTCTATGCTGCTGTTAAGAAAACACAAGATGCACCTTATCCTTGCTATAGAAACAATAATGGATCTCCTTACTTCATAAACGAATTTCACATCAATGAAAAATGCATTCACTTAATTAAGTCTGATTTTGGTTCAACAATATTAGAGTCAGATCATGTGTGGTTGTACTACATTCCAATCTGCGAGATGATGGAGTTTGATGACTCTGCATATCTCAAACCCCCTTCTAAAATTTCTAGTTATTTTTTAACTTACTTTCAACAGTTCTCTGTGTGTTAAAAGCTTCGGGACACACCTTGTAAAACCAGAGGATGAAAGCGTCTCAAAATCTATGGAGGTATTGATCCATGAAGGTACTAGTAAAAGAGAAATTATTGGTGAAGATATTGGTTCTCCGGTGGAAGATGATGAAGACTTCGAAGATGACTACTTCAGTTGTGAATATGATGAAAAGTTGGATTAGAAATTGATTTCTTGTGACTTTTAGATTGTGCGTTGTTATCAGGTATACTTGATCTGTCGAAAGGGAAGTTTGTTAGTCTTCCGGTATGCATTAGAAATTTGTTAACTTGTTGAAGCTGAACTTGTGTACTTGCACGAGCCTTGTAGAATTCATATTCATTAATATTGGTGTTGGTTTTTTGCACTCTTACTCTTTTTCCAAATGAGATTGTAGAAGTGAAGAGTGGTCATCAGGAACAAGTTATTATTTGATTCAACTGGTTCTGGTAGATGATGCACAGTAGGGAGTATAAATTTATATTTCCCAACTAATATTTGCATCATTTACAGCTTCAAGCCTTATCTTGATAATCTTGCAATTCTTGGGGAGTCGAATCTGCTTCAGTCTGTGATCACAGTGTCTTCTTGTGTCTGCCATTATGGGTGGCTTGCACTATCTTTCTTGCTTTCTGGGCTACTTATCAGCCTTTTTTCCTCAGTCTTTGCTACTTGCTACTTTGTTTGGGAGTGATTTATTTCTGGTGCTTTGGCTATCCTTTACTTTGGTTTGGCGTTTCTGGTAAATTGCAACCCTGTTGGTTGTTTTTCCCTTGCACACTCTCTGTTGTTTTTGTGTGGCTAATCTGATGTGCAGCAGATTTTGACTTTGCTGATTTTGTTGCCTTCAGATACATTGCTGTTTGACTTTGCCCGATAGCCTTAAGTTTTGGAGCTGTATTATTTGTTTAGTCTGTTAATTAAGTTAAAACTAAAACAGAGGATTGAATAGTGAATTACATTCCATACTTCTCCTTAAGGAGGATATATATGCGAGTATAAGTTGACTTCTCCAACAAGGAAAACAATTAGATAATTACAAGAAATCCTAACTAGGTAACTACTCTAATTAGGTAACGTGACTCAAGCTAACACTCCCCCTCAAATTGGTGCGTAGATATTTCCTATGTCCAACTTATCAAGTGAGTCATAAAAAAATATTTGCAGACACCGCTTGTGTTAAACACATTTGCCAACTATTCTTCTAACCTTACAAACGGTAGATCAATTAGCTTTTCTACCAAATTCTCCTTGATAAAATGTTTATCCACTTCAACATGCTTAGTTTTGTCATGCTAAACTGGATTATAAAGCTATCTCCCTAGCAGTTTGTTTGTCACAATAAAGCTCCATGACCTTCTGCGATGGAAACCCAATTTCAGATAGGTTTGTCCTTAGCCAAAGAAGCTCATAAACTCCTTGTGCCACCCTCATGTACTCTAGTTCAACTGCAAATCGAGCCAATATATTCTGCTTCTTACTGTGCCATGTAACCAAATTACCCCAATGAAAGTAAAGTAATCTTATGTAGAACGTCTATCTATTATTTTACATGCCCTATAACATCCCACATCAACCAACGGAGAGGGGGTGATGTACCTTATATGTACATGCCCGCCTCCATCTAGCATGAGGCCTTTTGGGAGCTCACTGGCTTCGAAGTTATGGGAACTCCGAAGTTAAGCGAGTTGGGGCTAAAGCAATCCCAGGATGGGTTACCCACTAGGAAATTGCTCGTGAGCTCCCAGAAACAAAATTGTGAGGGCAAAGAGGGGGGCCCAAAGCAGACAATATCGTGCTACAGCGGAGCGATTCGGGATGTGACAATTTGGTATCAAAGCCACTCTGCCGTGTGGTGCGAGCGTGCCGACGAGGACTTCGGGGCCCTAAGGGGGGTGGATTGTAACATCCCACATCGACCAACGGAGAGGGGGTGATGTGCCTTATATGTACATGCCTGCCTCCATCTAGCACGAGGCCTTTGGGGAGCTCACTGGCTTCGAAGTCATGGGAATTCCGAAATTAAGCGGGTTGGGGCTAGAGCGATCCCAGGATGGGTGACCCACTGGGAAGTTGCTCGTGAGTTCTCATAAACAAAACCGTGAGGGCAGAGAAGGGGGCCCAAAGCGGACAATATCATGCTACGGCCAAGCGATTCGGGATGTGACATTAGTTACACCCCCCATAATACACCATAATACATTAACATATAAATATGGGTAGTTTTGGAATCCGAAAAATACAATAAATCATATTTTAAGTTATATTAGGTAACTTGCTTAGTTGAATACTAGTCATCGGGTATTATTTGAAAAAATTGGGTATTTTAAATAGAAAAATAAAGGGAAGGGTTGTAGGTGATTTAAAATGAATTTTATGGGTCTAAGCTCAATTTACTATAAATTTAGGCTTATTATCACAAAAGGTCCCTAAGGTTTACGAAACTATCAGATTTCATCCTTAATGTTTTTTTGTGTCATTAGTGGTCCTTAAGGTTAGTATGTATGATCACAAATGGTCCCTGCCGTTAGATTCCGTCAAAAACTCCGTTAGTTTGCTGATGTGGCATATATATATATATATATATATATATATCACAAAATATCCCTGAGGTTTACACACCTATCACAAATGGTCCCTGCAAATTTTTTTAATTTTTTTAATTTAAAATTCATAAAATTTTGGTTTTATTTTTTAAATTTTATGAATTTTAAATTATTTTAAAATATATATTGTATTTTAAATAAAAAACCAAGGGTTTAGGGATTATAAATGGTCCTTAAGGTTAAAATCCTTATATAAATGGTTTTTTCATTTTTAAATTTTAAGAATTTTAAATTATTTTTAAAAAACTTCATTAGTTTGTTGGTGTGGCATATATGTGGAGCCCACATCTTAAAAAATATAGTGTCATATGTATTTAAAATACAATATATATTTTTAAATAATATAAAAAAGAAAACCAAAATTTTATGAATTTTAAATTAAAAAATTAAAAGATTTCGCGAGGACCATTTGTGATAGATGTGTAAACCTTAGGGATGTTTTGTGATATGTATATATGCCACATCAACAAACTAACGGAGTTTTTGACGGAACCTAACGGCAAGGACCATTTGTGATTATACATACTAACCTTGAGGACCACGAGTGACACAAAAAAACATTAAGGATGCAATATGATAATTTCGTAAACCTTAGCGACCTTTTGTGATAATAAGCCATAAATTTAATCAGCATGCCCATTTTGCATTAATTCTGCGATGAGGACACTAAATATTCTCTGTTCTTTTTTCTTTGCTAGATCTGCCATGCTAACATCCACCACAAATTAGGAGAAAACATTATCAATTTTGACATTTGCACATTGATCAATTTTGACATTTTTTTTCTTTTAGATTTCAGGTCTTTTTCAACTATTCAACACCCTCAACTACCCCGTCTACTGCTGAATTGGTAAACGGCCCTTGGCTTATATTATTGTTTATGTGTTTGCCTTTTTACCTTGATCTTATTCAGTTGACTTCACATTCTTGTGAATGGTAGCAGGAAACTCCTTGGCTGCTTTGCATTATATGATGAAGCCAAGCAAGAGCAAATAGGCCTAATATATATATTGTCTTTGACAAGATCAGTACCATTCCCAACATCTCATCCTGTTTAGTTATCTGGCGTGCACGCAAACCTTCACTCATCTTGTTTAGTTATGGATTCAACGACCACTCAAGGAGCCTCTTTCTCTTATGTTACTCACTCATGGACATATGATGTCTTTCTGAGTTTTCGGGGTGAGGATACACGCAACAATTTTACAGCCCATTTGCACAGAAATTTGATTCAAAAGGGTATCAAAACCTTTATAGATTATGAGCTTAGAAGAGGAGAAGAAGTATCACCAGCACTTCTCAAAGCTATTGAAGAGTCAAGGATTTCTATCATTATTTTCTCTGAAAACTATGCAACTTCAACGTGGTGCTTGGATGAACTCGTTAAGATTCTTGAGTGTAAAGAATCGAAGCAACAAATGGTTTGGCCAATTTTTTATAAGGTGGATCCATCAGATGTACGAAACCAGAGAGGTAGTTTTGGTGAGGCACTTGCTAACCATGAATGCAAATTCAAAGATGACAAGGCGAAGGTAAATAGATGGAGGGCAGCACTTACCAGAGCAGCAAATTTGTCTGGGTGGCCTCTCATGGACGGGTATAGATCTTTCTTACTACAATAGTACAGCTTACTAGCTTTTGTCTATATTAATTTGAGGGTTAATCTACCTTCCGATTGAGATTTTTCATATAAAAATCTATATATCGATCATTTTTGCATTTTATATTTTTAGCTTATAATAGGATTTGAACCTAGTCCTACACCTTTTTGACCCCACTTGAGCTGCAGCCCTTGAACCTCTTCAAATAAACTTAGTAATATTGCATCTAATAATTTATTTATTTTTTTGTCAATTGGGGAGAAGATCAATTTGAACATGAAAACTAATTATAAATAAACTCCCCAGGATTTAGTGTGATTAGAATGTTTGACAATAGACGTAGTATCAATATAAAATATAAATATGGCCTTGACTTGCAACTCAGAGGTCTCATGTTGGAATCCCCACTGCATCATAATTGTGTGTGTGTGTGAGAGAGAGAGAAATCATCCTCCCATGTAGTTTAGACTATCGCTCGTACTCAAAATAAATATAAATAAATAAATTACTGGCCTATGTTTTTCTTTTTTTCTTTTTTTCTTTTCTTTTCTTTTTTTTTCTTTTTTTCTTTTTTTTGTGGAGAAACTAGCCTATCTTTTAAACATACATAAAGTTCAATTTATTAACTGTTGCATACGCTTTTAAATTTGCAGGCATGAACCGGATTTTATAGATATCATTGTTAAAGAGATTTCAGTGCTATTAACCCAAAACATCTTGAATGTGGCAAAGTACCCTGTGGGAATAAAGTCCCGTTTACGAGATGTTTATAAGCTTTTAATAAGTGTTGGGGTAAATGATGTTCGCATGGTAGGGATATGGGGGAGGGGAGGAATAGGTAAGACAACAGTCGCTAAAGCTGTTTTTAATTCAATTTCCTGTAAGTTTGAAGCCAGCTGTTTTTTAGCAAATGTTAGAGAATGTTCAATGGCACATGGAGGAGGCCTACTCCAACTACAGAAGACTCTTCTTTTTGATATTCTAGGAGAAAAATTCTTGAATTTGAACAATGTTGATAAAGGAGTAACTGTGATAAAGGAAAGGTTGAAGCATAAAATAGTTCTCTTAATTCTTGACGATGTGAATCATTTGGACCAGTTAAACAAACTTGCAGGAGGGCTTGATTGGTTTGGTTTGGGCAGCCGAATTATCATAACGACAAGAGATAAACATTTGCTAACTGCGCATCAAGTTAATCTTATATACCATGTCAAGGGATTTGGTAGTTATAATGCTCTTAAGCTCTTCATCAGTTGGAATGGTGTCACAGCAGATAGAAATTTGGGTGATGATTATATGGAAGTCGCAAAAACTGTTATAGACTATGCTCAAGGCCTTCCATTAGCTCTGATGGTTTTAGGCCGGCATCTATATGGTCGAAGTATAGATCAATGGGAAGCTTTTTTAAATAGTCAGCGGAGGTCTCCTGTTGCTGAGATTCACGACGTTCTGAAAATAAGCTACGATGCACTAGAATATCCAGTGAACGAAGTTTTCCTTGACATTGCATGTTTCTTTAATGGTGAAGATAAGAACTATGTGATAAAAGTGCTAGAAGGCTGTGATCTCAACCCTATTTATTGTATTGAAGTACTCATAGAAAAGGCCCTCATATATATCGATGCAATAAATCAAATTTGGATGCATGACTTGGTTAAAGAAATGGGAAGAGAAATAGTTCGTCACGAGTCGCCAACTGAGCCTGGAAAACGTAGCAGATTATGGTTTCACGAAGATGTTCATCATGTTCTAACCGAAAATACAGTAAGTATATATATATATACACGTTTTATTTAAATCCCGGAGAAAAGTAGAATTTGATAAACCAATTATGGTAAAGAACTTGCTTTGCTAATACTCGCTTTTTCATACCAGGGAACAAACAGAGTTAAAAAAATTATGGTAAATTTGCCGAAACCATATGAGATATGCTTGAGTGCTAAAAGCTTCGCAGAGATGAAAAATCTTCAACTTTTCATGAACTGTAACGCACACTTCTCTGGAGAAGTTGGTTATCTCTCCAATGATTTGAGGTTCCTTGATTGGCCTGAATGTCCATTAAAAGCTTTGCCTTCCAGTTTTAATCCAAAGAAACTTGTTGAGCTCAAACTGCATAACAGTCGTATCGAACAACTAGGGAATGGATTCGAGGTATTTTAAATGTTTCCTATCCGTCGTTATTTTCAGAAGTTTAGTTTGTGCAATTATATTGTAAATTTATTTAAAGCTTATCATTTGACGCTTTCTTCTTTTTTATTTTTTTGATGTTACAGAGTCTGGCAACGTTAAAACATATAAGTTTTCGAAGTTGCGAGTTCCTAACAAAAATCCCCGACTTCTCTGGACTCTCAAGCTTGGTGGAGTTGGATCTAAACTTCTGTACAAGTTTAGTTGAGGTACATCCATCAGTCGGATTCCTTAATAAGCTTGCCATATTGAGACTTGTTGATTGTATTAATCTTACAAGGTTTCCAAGAGCAGCCAACTTGAAATCTCTGAAACTTATTATTCTTAATTGCAAAAAGCTCGAGTATTTCCCCGAAATTTTGGGAAAGATGGAATTCGTAACAAGAATGAATCTATCCGGCACTGCCATCAAAGAGTTGCCTTCATCAATTAGATATCTCGTTAGTCTTCAATACTTAGAGTTATATGAAAGTGAAAACCTTAGCCATCTACCGAGCAGCATTTATGAATTGCAACATCTGCAGCATTTTGATTTATGGGATTGTCCAAAACTTGTTACATTTCCAAATAAGGTGATGCCTGAAAATGAGTCTGAAGGCAATTTAGCTCTTCCCGAGCTATGTGTACTCAATATGGACAGATGTAATTTATCAGAAAGTGCTTTTCTTGGTAATCTTGATTGTCTATCCACATTAGAAACCCTAAACCTTTCAGGAGGCAATTTTGCTAGTCTTCCCGAATGCATTAGCAAATTTGTCAACTTGTGGCAACTTTCCCTACATGGTTGCGAGAGGCTTCCAGAAATTCCAGAACTTCCACAAAAATTAAGATATGTAGGGTTAGGTGGCTGCATATCGTTGGAAGGTGATTTTCTTCGTGCTCCTGGTTGTCTATCCACATTGGAAAGTATAGACCTTTCAGGAGGCAACTTTGTTAGTCTTCCCGAATGCATTAGCAAATTTGTCAAGTTGAAGCATCTTTCCCTGGCTGGTTGTAAGAGGCTTGAAGAAATTCCAGAACTTCCACCAAAAGTGAAACATGTACGGGCGAGTGGTTGTATATCACTGGAAAGATTTTCAAAACTGTCGAACATTTTGGAACGTAAAGAATCGAAAATGATTAAGAGCCTCAACTTATCAAATTGCTGGAGACTCTGTGACAATCTGGCTCACATGGTAGAGAAGAAATACACTTTAGTGAATGATCAGGCCGCTCTCTTCTCTCTCTGTCTCTCTTCTCAGAAATCTAAATTTGGAGTTATATTTCCAGGAAGTGAAGTTCCAAGGTGGTTCAGCAGTCGTACGGATTTGTCGGAGCCAAGTGGTAAATGTGAAGTTTGTGTTGAAATCCCTGAAATGTTGGAGAACGATGGATTGGCTCTCTGGGCAACTTTTCATCAGAACACGCAAAATAAATCTTATGATGAGTCCATCTTTTTTGAAGCCGAAATTTGCATCAATGAAAAATGCATTGGTAACGCTAAAACAACTTTTTATGGTTCATTACAGATTGAGGTAGCTCATGTATGGCTCTACTATATTCCAGACCTTTCAAGGATAGATAAGTGGTGGAGACATTGGATTGATGATGAGTTGCTGCCTTGCATGTGTCGAGTCAGTTTTACTTGTGAAAGTTCGCTGGCCTTCAAAAGTGTCGGGGTCCACCCAATCCTTCAGGACGAAGACAGTATACGTTCTGATGACGACTCAGATGACAGTATACATTCTGATGACGACTCAGATGATTAGTTTTTCCCTGTACTGGACAAACAGGACATTGTTTTTCCTTCCCCAGAAGGAGAATCACAATTTGACACACAAGTAAAAATAATTCGTCAAAAAGAAAAATTTATGCACATATGTCAAACTGTGATTAGTATGAAAGTCTATGAGTTCCCCTACAGAATATTGAGGCAAGTATTTTCCGGACAAATACATACGTACTTCCCAACTAACAGGTGAGGACCTCTAAATTGTTTCTGTGAAAGCAGCTCATAAAAGTTTTATTATGGCCTCTCTTTCTTTATCATTCATTCATCCTCATGATTATGTTTCTAGGTTTTAAATAGTTATATTCCAAATTAGTTGCTCATAATTAACTATGTTTGATGTGTTCTGGTTTTGCAGCATGCACTACTCAAGAAGATGTGGGAGTAGAAGGCATGCTGCAGCCGCTTCAATAATCCATTTTCGATGAGGAAGTTGAAATGTTTCCTTTTTTCTCAAGATACGATGTTTTTTGTTTGTGGGTTGTTTCTTTATTGTAGATTGAGCTGAGTCTTGTTAGTATAATTTTTCTATGGGAGAGTTTTTGCTTTTCTATCCTGCTCCATATTCTTTCAGTTACCACAACCATGCACATACCGTATTATGTAATTTTAGCCAATAACATATGGTGTTTAATTACATGAACTTCATGGTGAGCACTTGGGGGAAACTAAAGACAACTTATCAACCCATACAAGCATTTGGTTTTCTTCAATATTTGTAGTTGTGCAGGCAGACTTTTGCTTTTTCAAACAAATAAAATTTCAGACAGCCTATTGGAAAGATATTATTCTTATTCATTTGCTAATCCGCCGTGTCAACTTCCGCATAAGTTATGAGAAGTAATAGCAACAGAAAAATAGAAAATAATCTGAACTCTATTTTCTTCTTATATATCTGTGTTCCCGAGTGCATGTATATAAACAATTTGAACAAAGGTAATGGATGCAGGCCTTACAAGCCACATTTACTCACATTTACGCAGAAGAACTTGCATCAATGCTAGCAGATGATAACTCAGTAACTAATCTGGGTACCTCTTCATCCCAGTGATGAATCTCACGAGCATATCTGAGAGCTTCATCTACGGTGTCAGGCTCTAATGCCGTAACCAGTGAAACAAACAACTTTCTATCTGTTAAAGAACGAAAGAGTCTTTTGAACTTCATTGCAACATACTGAAAGGCTCGGTGAGCCAATGTGGGGTTATTACTGTTATTATTGCTGCTGTTGGGATTTTGGCTGGTCACCGGATTGAAGTCAAGAAACCATTCACATCGACTGAGAGGGACTTCGTCGATCTTTTCTTCGAGCAGATCAAACTTGTTGAGTATCAGGAGGAAGTCTTTGCGGTCAAGGGCTGGATGAGTAACAATATTTTCAAAGAGCTGCTTACTTGCCATCATCTTGTTCATTGAAACGCCATCTACAGAAAACTCATCGTAGTCTGTCAATGCAACACAAAATAGGACCACATCAACATCTTCAAACATCTCCACCAACTTGCAGTTTCCTCCAAGGCTGCTATGATGCACTCTAATGAGTTGGTATCTGCAAAGAAAAGCATGCCAATGCATGTTAAAAGACACTTTGATACCATGTTTGTCAACACATCAAATAAGAATGTTTCAGTTTTTTTTTTTTTTTTTGGATAAACAGAATACTCGTCATTGTTTCAATAATTAAGAGACTGGAAAAAAAGGACCATTTAAAACTTTGAAATTTTGAATTCAATACCATATCTTGGAAATTTCTTATGCTTTCAAGTAACTTATTGATCAATTGGCACTGAACAGATATTTTCCTTGCCGGTGTTTCCCTTCATTGGCAAATTATATAATCCAATTTCACTACTTAAGCAAGGATTTTATAAGTTTCATTTTCAAAGAATACTTTTGTTGATGACTAGCCCCAGTTATAAATGATCTAAAACTGCATATCAATTTCTATCCATTGGGCAATGCACGTCAAAAATAAATTTAATCAGCAACAACATTAAGCAATAGATTTGGCCAAAATCACGGTCAATGAAGGATAATTAAGGCATGTATTGCTCAAACATCATTTAATTAAGGCATGAATCAGGAACACTAACCTTAGAGAAGGGTCACGCTGATAGGCAGGGTCCAGATTGCTATTTCCTGGTGACAAGGGAAATGAAAATTCCATGCTAGTAAGGCTGTTGGATGAAGTGATTCCTTCAGCATACAAGATGTCGATGTCTGAGAGCTCATAATCTGGCCTTGAAATCTCAACAGCCTGCAAAGAAGGTATATAAATTGATTAACAAGGGTATATTATCCCATATTATCCACATTCCATATTCGTATCTAAATCTATCCACAAGATCAAACGAACATTCTAAGCATCTGGCGCATCAAATGATTGAAAACTCAAATACTTAAAGGTCAGAGAGATTAAACTTAAACAAACAAAAAATACGAGCACAAGCACTGTGAGAATGTGAATTGGCTAAAACTAGAGGACATGGACCGCAGAGCGTGATCTCACCCGATTAAGAAAATAAGTGGCTGGTCTGGGTAGCATTTCTATTTCATTCCTCCGGTCGTATGTGGCCTGAATAGCAGGATCCTTCCACAACTCCTCAACAAATGGTGCATATTCACGAGTAGCTGCTGGAAATATGGCTTCTAAATTACCGGATACCATAGCTTTGATGAGCCAATCCGCAAAAGCTTTCAGTCTTGGGCCAATGGAATATTTTGTTTTATTGTTAAGCTGGCTTGCATTCCCTGTCGTTAAGTAACAAACTTCAGACATGACTCCATAATGAAAATACTGATAGCAATAATTTATACATAAGGCAAGCATCATACTTGCTGTTTCATATGTTATTTGTAAGCCAAGGGGTAAGGTGATAATCAACTAATAGAAAGATACATCGACTTGACAGGAAATCGAAAGATCAGTAACCCACAAGAAGCACCAAAGGTATTCAAAAGGAGCATGCTGTGATACAAAGATATCATAATGAAATTCTAACTGAAAGCTTTAACGCTACCCATGTAGTCCTTCAAATAAAGTCCAATTGCCCAATTAATATCAGTGAAAACAAATATGTTTTTCCTTTATAACTAATTTATAGGAGATAACGCTTTTTATTAAAGCACTATTAGATAGATAACTGAGAAACCATGGGTGGAAGGTTTAGATGCTCAATGGTCAGAAATAAATTGGACGGGCAATTCACGAATCAAATAAAGAATCACACAGCTGAGATGAAAAAGTATGAAGACATAAACCTGGGAACATCATACAGAAGATAAGAATTGTATAAATGTGTCCCACGGTAGATTATTTACATAGTTTGTGAGGCAGAAAAAATCGATGCTAGCCTTTTTTCCACATGCTTGGTAAATTTCTACATACTTGAGAAAAGTTAACTTATCTAAGATCTTGCAAAGGGTGACTCATCTTCCTTTTTATGTTTAATACAAACGTATGTTTTCCTATCTGAACAAAAATAAAATCTAAGATCACATCTATTTTAATTGAAAAAACTAATTTATCTAAAGTTAGAAATGAACAGGACAACTGACTTTAGTGAATGAATTGCTACCCGTACACAATTGTTACATATTAATGTAAAAAACGACCAGATTATGTAAATATAATGTAGTGAATAAAACAAGGTATCAGTTCTTATTGTACCTGAAGAGCCAGATTCATCTAGAAGCTGTCCTTTTCCTTTGCTCTTCTCAAGCAAATATTCTTCTTCAAACCATTCACGCCCCTCAAGCAGTATACCAAGATAACTATACAATCTGCTTTGGATCATGAACTTAATATTTTGCCGCTCATCTTCAGAGAAAGGAACATTATACAGAAGCTTGGCCTAAAATACGCAAGTACTTAGTGTCACCAAAAATCCAGGCAGCATTCAGAATAAATTTATTGGAATGAAGTGTTTCTAAAAGTAACATTCCTAGTAGCACTGTTTTACATTGAACAAATACACAACCACTTACTTAGAAATGTTTAAGTTAGTATCATATTGTCCTTCCAATAGTTTATTGAACACTATAAAAGTACACAAATATAGAACATTGAATCCTATTACAAATGTGGAAAAGAAAAGAAAACAATGAGTTTCTTGATATAGGCTTTCATGATAAGATTGCTCCAGCAAAAGGAAAATGAAGTCATGTTTAGTTATCTATGTCCATATTTGCACTTGATAGTTTAAAAATTCTAAATAGAACGCACTGCTGCTGATACGGTGCACTAAGAAAAACACATGTATAGTAATGCATTAAGAAAAATCCACATAAAGGCATGTGTTTGTACGTTTCTGTATGCATCTTCAACTTTTTACAGGTATACATATACTGAAAATTAATCAGCAACAAGTTTCTTGAAAACTTTAAGGCATGCCAATACTGATTTGGCTGTCAAGTTTTGATGTTGATTATCATCTAATGTGTTCCACAACAAATAATTTTGTAAGACCCTGAAGCTATGTAATAGAAATGCACCAATTAGGTTACAAACTTTACTATACTAAGTGATGTGTAATCGTGTAATTCCCTCCACCAATGTCTCACCTGTTTAAATATAGTGCTTGTGCCAGATTTATGATACCCAACTAGAACAAGTTTGCTAGGCATTTTCTTTTCAATGGAGTTCTGGGTGTTCATTTCATCCGCAGAAACATTTGCACAATCAGAAGGAATTGGCAACGACAATACATTACAAACCAGCTTTATACCAGTCTGCAAAGAAGTAACTTGACAGTTAAGGGATGCTTGATGCATAAGATTGATAGGAAAGACACGCAAGTAATTGCATATACACATGCATGCATACCTTGTCCCATATTTTTCCTTTTACTTTATTCATTCCCTCTTCCTGATAGGACCCATCTGCATTCACCCAGTAATGAAGCTTTCCTTCACATGGGACTCCTGCCAACTGCATACGTTCAACAGATGGCATCAATACAATGTGTTTTTCCAAAGTTTATAATACCGATGAACTTGAACAAGTCTAGTACAAAAACCTGCAGTATGAAGGCCTCTAATTTAGTAATCTCCCGACCGTTTATCATTATGTTTGTATCCCCTTTACTAGCTTCAGGCTTTATGTGTCCTCCAACATTCAGCTGGGGGCTAATAATTTGGCAAGGCATATGCCCTTCCTGTTCAATTAAAGCAGGACAATTATCTCAGTGCAGTGCAAGTTGCACAACAATATAGAGGTCTAATATGAACAAGCTGAAACAAATAAAAATTCAAAGCTGAGTTAAATTTTTACCTTTCCCCAAAACCCAGATACATTATCATACCAATAGCGTCCTGGTTTTAGCCTTTTTGGTGGGTTTCTGCAACCTTGCAATCGAACAAGCTCTTCTTGCAAAAGAGGTTCGTCGTTCACAAAAATAAGTTTTGCTGGAAGTTGATTTGGTTGGCATGATATCTCGGCTTCCATTATCAGTTCAACTTCCAATTTAGTGAGAAGCCGCTTGAGCAGCCTAGAACCCTTTCCCAGCTTCTTTCGCCTTGACTCATCAATCCCAAAACCAATGCAAGTAACACATTTCCTTCCTTCTGGCATTGACCCCATTGCTCTCAGCACACAATTAAAACAATACTTTGCACCACAAACAATGCAAACCTCCTTGTCAGTGAGTCTGTTTCCTTTCCCACATCGAAAGCACGAGCCTTTAGTCCCATTCCTCTCAACCCTTGGCCTCACCTGCACATTTTCATCCCCATCAGAAAGTTCAAATTCTTCTTCCTGAACTATGTCATTGGAATCAGGATCGCGAAAAGTCACAGTTGATGGCCTTTTAACATGGTGAGGCGTTTCATCCTCACCAGCTTCCTCTCTACCAGAGAAAACCTCAGAGGAAAGACTTCGCGAGCTTGAACGAGACTCTGACGATCCCCAATTACCAGGGCTCATATAACTTTGAAAGCCTTGAGCTTCTTGACCATCATCAGGTAATTCCAACACATCCTCCAAGCTTCCAGAGAGCCTGCAAGAGAAACCCAGTTTCCCAGAGCTTCCAAGTTTATCTGATAAAGTAGAGACACCCTTCTCTCCATTCCTATATTCCAGTGCAATAGGAGCTACTGAATTGGAAGAAAAAATTGCCTTTTCTGGCTTTGCGTCACTTTCAAGTTTTGCCTCTTCTCTAGGTTTCTTGTTAGAAGGGTTGGATTTTGCAATCGGTTGAATCACTGGGAGTAATAAATTGTGCAAGAGAGAGGCTGAAGAAACTGGAGCCGCAGTGGGGATTTGGTCAAGATCAACAGGAACAGCATTTGGGATATCATAAGCCAAAGGAGGACCACCGTACTCTATTGCAAATGAGTATTCCAATTCTGTGCTAAAATCTTCATGGTCATCACGATCACCATCAACAGCAGGAACAGCACTTGAAGCTATAGCATGACTCAGTTTTCTCAAAATAGCAGCCATATCAGAGTTAAGGAAAAATTCAGCAGAAAGCAGGCAATTTCAATACCATAACCGTTGATATCAAAAACCCATGAAGATTAAGCATTGACCTTGCAAACCCATTAACCAAAACGATGATTCAACAAAACCCATGAAGAAAAATTGAAAATTTTCACAAACCCATCAAGGAAAAGCTCTGGAATTTTGAGCTGAAACACCACAACCTCCTCCACCTTGCCCCAAACAAACAAACAAAGCATAAACAATACGGGGACACTTTGGTGAAAGTCACGGGTGTGGAGACGCGGACTCGGGCGAAGACCAATACGTTGACTTCCCATTTTCTCCACGCGATGATGAGAGGAAACTGCTGACGAATTTCTCACAACAAGAGAAGCAAATCACCACACTCAAAACCCATGCGACTGAGTCTTCGGTTGAAGGGGTTATGATTCTCTGTAGCTATCTATAGGAAGTAAATCTGCTACCTCTCTTGTTTCAGTACCGAACGACGTCGTTCGTGTCGTCCCTATGAGTAAAACATGGTTCCGTACAGTCACATGTCGACTTTTAGTAGTCTCTTTGACTCTTGCCGCAATGAGCTCCGGGCTGGCTGCAATTTTCTGGGTCAACTAATCATCACGTCGGATTTTCTCAACGAGTTTAATTTAACATTTTTTTGTCTCAGCATTTTCGTTTGATCAATTCGTCTAACTCTATAAAGGCTAAATTATTGAAATGCCCTGTAACTCAATTTCAGTCTCAGGTTTCCCCGTAAAACTCCATATGTTGTCTCACTTTGCCTATATTCCATCCAGCCCTAACAGAAGTCGTCAAATCTTAACCCGCCAAAAATAACATTCCCTTACAAATTCATATACTCTCTGAATCTGCAACTACACCTAGACTCATTTGCAAAACCAAACCCCTCTCCAAACTCCAAGAAACGAAGAACAACCTCCAACAATGGTGGCAACCCAACTCCTTCTCTCTCTCATCGTCCTCTCAGTTCTCTCTCTCTCCTCCGCCCTCCCCACCCAAACCCTCATCAACGCCGCCGAAATCCTCTCAGATTTCGGCTACACCTCCATGGCTCTGACCCTCAACCTCGCCTCTCAAACCCTCCTCCTCTCCCAATCTCCTTCTCTCACCATCTTTACCCCCACCGACGCCGCCTTCTCTCACTTCGGTCAGCTACCGCTAAACCTCCTGCAATTCCACATCATCCCCCTTTATTTCTCTCTCCAATCCCTCAAGTCCTTGCCTTTCGGCATCAAGATCTCAACTTTACCCTCTGACCGCTCTCTCTCCGTCACCACTTTGGCCTACGACCCAAGAAGCTCACTCAACAACGTCCCCATCACTGTTTCCCCAATTTTCGACTTCTGTTAGGGCTGGATGGAATAGAGGCAAAGTGAGACAATATATGGGGTTTCATGAGGGAAAATGAGACACTTAGAGTTTCAGGGGGGAAACTGAGACTGAAATTGAGTTACATGGGGCATTTCAATAATTTAGCCCTCTATAAAATATAAATGAATATTATTCAATATAACTCGTGGTTGATTTAGGCCTAATTTGGGATTGCTGTCACTTTTAAAAAAAGTTGCTTCTGTTGTGTTTTGAAAATAATTAGCTGTAAAGTAAAGCAGCTCCATGTTTGGTAAACAATATTTTTAAAGTGCTGTTAGTACAAAAAGTAATGTCAAAACTGTTTGGTAAATTTTAATATAAAATTGTTGTAACTATTAATAATTACTAAAATAAACATGATGTTAAAAGTGTTATGTACTAATCATGTGGTGGTAGTGGTAGTGATGGAGTGGAGGTTGTGGTTGGAGGAGGTGGTGGTGGAGGAAGTGAATGTGGTGGTGCAAGTGGTAGAGTTTGATGTGGAAGTGGAGGTGGTGCCATTTTTTAAAATGAATGATGGTATTTTGGGAATAGAAAAAATTCATTAAAGGTTTATCTCTGCTTCTTTTGAAAGCAGCTTTGAAAAGCAACTCAGAGTTTGCTTTTAAAAGCTGCTGTCAAAAGGCCACTGCTTTTAAAATAATCGAGATATTTTATTTTTACCAAACACCTTAAACTGCTTAACTTTAAAATGAAGCAGGTTTTTGGCCAAAAAAAGCACTCCCAAACGGGGCCTTAGTCATATGAAGAATTATTATGGAATAATCAGTCCTATGAAGAAGGTAAATTCTATTTTTAAAACAAAGAGTTTTCTTTGGACGCATAAATTTTCCAATTTTATCCTTCAATCATTTAATTGTTTTATACAAGCGGTGTGAACCCCTCCCTAATCGCTTGTACTATAAAAATAAAAAATACAAGTGGTGTTTGAAAAGAGGGAATCGAAACAAAAAGAACTTCGTGTGTAGGTATGATTTTTCTTATTTATCGAAGAAAGATTTGATCGATATGAGGAAACTGATTTCAGGTAAATCATGACATAATCATGCATTCCTTATAGTCCTAGCTGAAGTTATTTTCACTCAAATGCTTTTATATTAGTCCTATTTTTAATAGGATTTGATTTTATCTATTGAGATTCTTTCATAGTTGGACCCTATTTTAATTTAAGTTGAAATATTATGTTTTCATCATCTTTGACTTGGAGAGCACTTTTTATTAATACCTAATTGGTTTTTTTATTAATATTGTTTCCTTGAATAACAATTGTGTTGATTAGAAGTTATCCTAAAGATTGCATGAGCCGACGAATTGAATAGAGAATCAAATTTGATTAGCCAATGATCTTTTGGCTTTAGGCACTCCTCTTGCAACAAGGAGAATAGGTCTGTATAAAAACATGACGTGCTACTTTGCTTATTTATAGCTTTGATATATTTGTTTTGAGCATATAGAATTCCAAGAAAAGCTAATGTGCATATATTTGAGATAAATCATCAAGTGTTCCATGTTTACTTGATGATTTATCAAGCACTTTAATAATTCATATTGCATTCATTTGCATTGTTCGGTGACTCATATGGTTGAGGGCACCAAGACCGTGATGGCGGTTTTCCTCCTGTGAGCTTGAATCAACCGTGACCAGTATTGCGTTCAACATAAGGAGTGTCGAAGATCATCCCGTGACAGAAGTTGAGTTACGAAGAAGTCGGTAAACATTATCTATAATGTGTCTAGGATAAGTGTGTGAGTACTTTTTGTAATCATCATTCTATAGTATGTTTGTGTTGGACTGAGGAGTGCTATGGATTGTCCCCATAGGTGGGGTTTTACCACGTAAAATAATTCTCTGCGTGTTCCTTTATTTTAGGTTCAGCACATTTCAGGATTGATAAGTCATATCAATCCTACTACCAAAGTTTATTTTTTGTTTATTGACTATAATTTTAAATTGGCTTATTCACCCCCCTCTAGACATTTTTTAATCATCCTACAGGTGATTTCAAATTGTTATTGGTAATTTTGTGTATTTAGGGGTCGTTTATTATACAGATTTGGCTTGGCTTGGTCTGGCTTGGACTAAATTTAGTACCATGTTTGTTTTATCTAATCCTAGTTTTAGATGAGATTGCTAATACCGGGCTCACCAAATACACCTCCTTAGGAGAGGACTACTAAACCCATGTGAAAATGGAGGATTAATTAGTCTCATACTTATCAATATATAAGATACATATATTATATTGTAATAATAATAACATATATTATTATTTTTTTCGCTGCATTTTCGTTTGATCAATTCTTCTAACTCTATAAAATATAAATGAATATTATTTAATTTAACTAGTGGTTGATTTAGTCATATGAAGAATTATTATGTAAAATTCTATTTTTAAAACAAAGAGTTTTCTTTGGACGCATAAATTTTCCAATTTTACCCTTTAATTCCACCTCGACCTCCATAACCACCACCGTGGGATCTTATACCCCTGCCCCTCTATGTACTTTCTCTGCAACTCTCTCCCTGCCCCATTCCACAGCCCACCAACCCAGCACTCTAGCCACCCAAATCACCACCCCGAGAGAAGGAAAGAGGAAGAAAAAAGAGAAAAAAGAAAAAAGAAAAAAAGAGAAAGAAGGAAAGAAGAAAAATGAGGAACAAAGAAGGAAAGAAGAAAAAAAAAAGGGAGAGAAAGAAGAAACAGCGAAGGAAAAGAAGAAGAAAAGAGGAGGAAAGAGAGGAGAAAAAAAAAAAAAAGAGAAACAGAGAGAGAGAGAAGGGAAGAAAAAAAAAATTATAATTTTGGATTGATTTGACGATTATACCCCTAGATTTAACGGTTTTTTTGACAGAAGGACTATTTAAGAGTACCTGTATTAACGTTAGGGACCATTAATGATACAAAAAAACGTTAGGGATGCAATGTGATAATTTCACAAACGTCAGGGATGTTTTGTGATAATAAGCCAAAAAAGAAAGAAAGAGGGAATCGAAACAAACAAAAAAAACAACCAACGATAAAAAAAAAAATTAAAACTTTCTAATTTTGCATTAGAACCGTTTCTTTGTTTAGAGAAAACAACGTCCCCGATGTTCCAACCACTGGGTCTCTTCAAGACAAAGTTGGACTGTTATTGGTACTTTTGTGAAGAAAAGTCCAACCCATCACCTTTTTTTATTTTTTTATTGAAGTACAACCCATCAACTTGTAAGCCCAACACCAGTCTTTCTCTCCTAATCCATGGTTGTTCTAAGCCTTGAAGCCCATTCATTCAGCCTCCTCCTAAGGCAGTGTTTTTTTTTTTTTTTTTTGAAGGCCCTCCTAATTAGAAGTGAACATCTCTTATTCTCATTAATGCGAAACTAAATTGTAGCCAGATTGCAAACCATTGTAGGTACATGCTAATCCTTTTCCTCATATATGGTTTTCTAATCTTCCGTCATCTGTTGCTTGTAAACTTCGTTTTGAATTTAGGTCTTTAGGGATCTCTAGGGAATTCGAATTCGGGTTCAAATTCGAATTCGAGTTCGAGTTCATACAGATTTTGGGTTCACTGGGGTTGGGTTCGCAGTATTTATGTATATAACCATTTTTCCTGTGTTGAGGTGTTTTCCAACTTTTGAGAATGATATTTTAGACTTTATAGCAACAACCGGGTGGGGACTATAGGCGGTTTCTGGGTTAACTTTCGGTCGCATATGCATGTTCAAGACTTTCAAGTCAAGAGATTCTAATTACAAATATAAATGTAGAAATGGGCTTTGCTTTCTCTTCAAGAAACTTCAGGACTAGTGTGAAATGGTTCTGGATACTATTCACCAGTTTCAAATATTGGACCATACAATACAAAGAAATTGACCATATATTTCAAACTTTCCCTTTTCTGCATTGCTTGTGTATCTATATATTCTCTCTCTTAGTACAGCTTGCTTGCATTGGCTGTGTTTCATTTATTCTAGGTACCAAGAAAAGAAAAAGAACAAAATTACAATAAGCGAGCAAAGGACACATTAGTACAGTGGTTTCGAGCAATTTCCCTCTCAGAAAAGGTTAAAGATTAAAGTCCTAACATTCGTGTATTATCACTAATTTCAATAGGAAATGTTGTAGAAAAAATACAATAAGAGAACAAATAATCATGGGCTCAATTTGCTTTTATTTAATTGTCCATAACTTTGATAAATCCTCACACAACAAGAAACCAAAATATTTACATCCCAATAACATATACCCAAAACCAAAGAAATAACACATAGGCTATGTGACATATGTGACCAAATTATAAATAATTAAGAAGGAAAACTAATGTTCTTCTGGCAAAATATGGTCGGTCCATTTGCATTTGCTTCATAATATTGAATTAGGTCATGCAGGACTCTATACATATAGGCTTTTAGGGACCTTGTCTTGTACTTCTTTTTTGGCATGCATCTCATATTGTCATATTCATAGTAATCTGCAAGTTATTTACAAGCCCTTCATGCCAAGGCTTCTCTTGAAAGCAAAACTAGGTGGTCCTCCACGGACCACTCATCACCTGGTCTGGCTTGGGCGGTGCCCCGCAGCTTCGTCTGAACATTTTTGGCACCTTACTGTAGGGGCCCCCAGAGAACAGACGGCGAGTGTACTACACAATCTCATTCAAGGAGCGTCGGCTTTAAGTAAACTCTCTACGACCTTTTTGTTTTCAAGCCTTTCCCAATTTGTTAACAGTGACGAGGGTGGTCTTGTTGTTGTTGCTGGTGCTGGAATAAGCATCCTTCTGCAACGCTATAATCTGACTCAAGTTCGGCGCGTCCTCCGACACGCGCCAAACCTTCACCGACCGATCCAAGCTCCCGCTATACACCACCCACCGCTGATCCGCCTTATGCTCCGTCCCGTAATCTTCCACCACTGTCAAGCACTTGACAGGTCCAGTGTGGCCCGTCAAGACAGACAGACACGAGTGTGCCCCGCCTTCCTCCCTTCTCCACACGCAGATGTTCTTGTCCGCCGATCCAGTGAACACCAAGTTCCCGGCCGTGGATAAGCACAGCACGGCCAGTTTATGGCCGCGCAGAACCCCACCGTGGGACAAGTGCTTCTCCCACTGCCAATAATTCACCAACCCATCCGACGACCCACAGTAGACGACCGCCGCTTCCGGGTTCACGGCCAATGCGGTCACGGCGTTCTCCTGCTTCAGCAACGTCTGAACCAACACGTGCGTCGTTCCTTTCCCTTGCAACTCCCTCCTCCAAACCTTTACGGTCCCGTCCGCTGACCCGGTGAACACCAATGACTCGAAACCCACAACGATGCTATTGACAGCGTCGTCGTGAGCCGCCACTGATTCCAAGCACTTGGAATCGGCAATTCTCCAGACCTTGAAAGTCTTGTCCCACGAACCAGTATAAAGAAGGCCTTGATCTTCGTTCATGCTCATGCACGATACCGCGTCGAAATGTCTGATCCGGACGACATTTCTATGCCGCCGGACCTCCACGTAGTTCTTCGGGTTCATCGAGCTCCGAATAAAATCTTTCAAAGTCGGCAAGCTGCCAACCCGTCTGTGATTACTCGGGTTTTTAGTGGACACTTTCCAGACTCGGATCTTGCCATCCTGATGACCCGTAAATATCTTCTCACCCGATATCACAATCGCTTTGATCAACCCGCTCTTGGATTTGAAACCTGTGAATTCCTTCAGGTTCTTCCAGACCCGGATGTTCTTGCTATCGGACCCGGTGTAGAGCAAGTCTCCATTGACAGCCAGGGAGTATATGTGGCCTTCTTCCCGAACTAAGGACCCGATGAGTCCGTTCACAGGGAAGTTCCCCTCGAGCGGATTTAAGGGCGACGGGGTTATCCACGGGGACTTGTTGTACGGCGACGCGGATTCCCGGTTCCACGGGGACATGGCATAGGGAGATGCCTCGGCGCTGCTGCCATGTGTACTGGCGTCGTACACAGGGCTGGTTGCCGAGGCACTGCTACGACGTGTTGAGTAATCGTTGTTGTTGTTGATGTCGCCATTGGAACCTTGGTGGTTCGCGGCGTTTGCGGGAGACGGCAGGGAGGGGTCGGAGGAATGCAAGAAGGCTCCGAATCTCGGTCTGTGGTGGAGAGCATTTCGTTCTGCTACCATTGTACCTCCTCCTCTTTCGTTTCTCATTTACGATTGATGAGAGGAGAAGGGCAAGGAAAATGTGAAAAGAAAAAAAATATTGATGAAGAGAAAATTGAGAGGATTTTGACGGAAAGTGAGAGAAAATTTAGGAAATATTTGTTTTAGAGATTTGGAAAGTTTGAGAGGAGTGAGGGAGTATAAATAAATAGGAGGGGATGAAAGAGTGGTGGGTGTGGGTTGGTGCCACGTGTTGGGATGAGACGTGGTTGTTTTGAACCGGGAAACCGGGTGTGCCGGTAATTATAACGAAAAAACTTATTTTTGTTGTGAGGCGAAGGTTTTTGGGTGTTGAATTTGTTTTCCTTCTAGAGATTAATTTAATATCCACACATATTTTTGGAGAAAAAGACGAAACGGGTTTTTATTGGAGGATACGTGTACGTGTGGATTATTGTTACATGCGGATATATGATGGAAGCGTATTTTCAGACTCGGTTGTTCTGACTTCTCAGCTGCGTTGAAGATTTGACCTTTCAGTTGGTCAAGAATTTACGTTTCGTTTTCTTTGAGTTGACACGACATCGTTTTTTGCTGTGTTCATCAATGTTGGGTCTCTCCTCAGTTCTCTTCACATGCACGCATGCAATGCAAATCGGTTTTCATGGATTAAATTCGCCTAACAGTAATGGCGGTTTGAAGACGAAAGGGTAAAAGTTTGGCAATTTGGACGGCACTTGGAATTGCAGTTTAAGTTCATCGTTTTTAATATCGCACTACCATTACCAAACTAGTTTAATTTAGACCTTACTATTTTTAACAAGCATTAGTATCTTTTCCATTCGATAAAATTCTCAAGACTAACACGTGAATGAATTCAAGTGGGAAATGAGATTGTATAATTTCTCTAATTCTAGAAGAAGTAACACGAAAGGTTTTGTTTTCAATTTTAATTACTATATTATAATATTTATATGCATATAGTGGCAAACAAGAAATATGTAGTGAAAACAACAGAGAAATCCTTACCCGAAGAAAAGTAGA
Source organism: Prunus avium (assembly GCF_002207925.1). The sequence continues at coordinate 24,067 of NW_018921747.1, read as the reverse complement.
AATTGAATGATCATCAAGAATTCCAGTAATTTGCTTTAGAGGTGGCCATTAAGAACGGACCCTACTGCCATTATCTCCCTTCCATACTTACTTACACACTATTTACTATTTATTGGTTGACAATCACATCATCCAAATTAAAAGGCCCCTGCTAGCTGTTTTATTTGATCATTTCATATTTTCTATAATATGGTTAACCGTCCTTGCGGATAACTAACCAGCAATGCAAAAACTTGTTATTGTAACAGTTGAGATCAAATTATGTTCTAAGTACCGTTAACTCTTATAAGCTTTGTTCCCAAATTACTCGTCTCATGGTAACCATTTAATTTAGTAGAACTCGATTTCATTTTTATCGGAAGAGGTTATGAGTTTAAGTTTCGCGAACGAGAAAATTATCGAATAAAAATGAAAAACTAATGTGTCACATGTTCAATAGTGCACAAATTGTTTGTTTGTTTCCAAGTCGTAAAGGTTGGTGACCGTATACACGCTTGGTTCCATATAAGCTGCACAAAACCCTGCTAGGCCCTGGCCTCGCTCTACATTTTATAACACCGTGGCGCGCCAAAACCGCTTCATGGTTCATCTTTTTAACGTGCCAATTAGTCAATGGCGCCATGAAAATGGGCCGCCACCTGTAACCGAAATATTGGTGAAGCCTGAAAGAGACTGGCAGCCACGTAACCGTTTAATTAGCACACCCAAGCAAGACCAAAAAGTTATACCTAAATAAATCTAAAATATTTGTCGTATATATTCCACGTCATCAGATAAAATTAGGTCTGCCAAATGGCCGTCTTTTAGGCCGACACGCGTCCTTGGGGGATTAGGTCACGGTTCATAAGCATGACGGATTAAGCCAAATGTCAGCTGGGTTTAACTGATAATGATAGAAGGGTTATATTTGTCATAGTCACAATATGGGTCTAAGTTCCATGAAGCTGGAAATGGCTTGGAGTTTAATTGACACTTGCCCTCCTATGTTGTTTACGTATTTGAGGCCATCAATCCGAATGATTGACAGATTAAAATAATCTTTGATTAATTGTATACTTAATTATGTAATTACAAAACTTTAATTACTTTGCTAACATTTGAAGGAGTTTATTCACGATGTAACAAACAACTCAATAATGCTTTTGCTTAATGAGTTAGGACTCGATTAGGAGTGATTCTGGATAGGCTAGAATCACTTTTGGGAAGAAGTATCTCCCACGTGCTTCTCCATATAATTACTTTAAGTGATTTTAAGTGATTTTGGAAAGAAACAGCTCCCAAGTGCTTTTCCATAAAATCACTTAAAATCACTTAAAATGATTATATGGAGAAGTGATTCTCTATATAAGTGTTTTTTGGCCTATTCAGAATCACCCATAAACGAGTCCTTATTTGATTTTGTTTTTTTTATCTAAGGTGCCTTTGATATTATTCAAAAAATTTCTTTTTCAAGATATGTACGGTATGATTGTCCTGAGTGCGTCACCAAAATCTTAAAGTTTTATTATTTTTCAATATCCAGAAGAGTTGCTGCTTGGTGGGAAAAGAAGCGAGATGTACTGAATTTTCTTGCATGTATTTATTCAATGTATTATTACAACGGATAGCAAGGTAGGTAAGAATATAATTTGTTTATAGCAGCTTTTTTGGATAATTTGAACAATAATTTTACCACCAAGCTGACTTTTTAGTGCAACCTCACCAAAAGTCCGAAAACTGCATTTATGGAAACTAGGTCAGCTGCAAGCACATGATAATATAAATTAAATACTCGTTTTTATTTTTTTCAGGCCTGCAAAAGGTGTACTTCACTGCTTTTCTTTTCGTGACAAGTTTAAATTCTAGAATCGTATACAAATTTTTAGACCATGTAATATTTCGGAGACCACAATGTAGTATATAATTGTAGCCTAGCTAGTACTTTTCTTTTAGACCTCACTAGAAAGTCACTTGCTAGTATTATCTTTGCGGAAGGAAAACAAGATTATTTTTTGTTACGTCGGAGGAAAGAAACCTCACCGGGGTTCAACTCTGGATGGCCGGGGGGTGGGGTGTGGAAACCCATTGGCCAATGAAACAAGATTAAGGCTATACCTCAATTTGTATAAAATATAAAGGCATCTTAATTACAATTTACATGAGACAATCAATTGATTAAGACCCTAGTTTGTAGTTATCACTTAGTCTAGAGATAGCATATCATATGGAGTCAAGCTAAAGTACTTACAAAAAATGGTCTCCTTTAGAAAAGATTTCACAATTTATATGGATTTTATATATACATCTTGGTTGTTGGTCTTGCATAATTGACAAGGTTGTCTGTTGTGTGATTAGAACATGAATATGTGGTTATGTTGGACCAACTTGTGATTCATAGCTACAATGTTGAACTTGTTGCCATGCCATTATTGTTGCTGCCATTCTTGTTTATTTCTTTGTTATTTGTATCTTCTTCTTTTTTTTATTGTCAACGATGGCTTTCGCATGTTAATTTCAACTCTATTTCTAGTAAATTATTGATTTAAAGTATCTGTTCTCCTTCTATAATTTATTTTTTTTTATCGAAAAGACGCAATTTTATAAACTTGATAACTAATGAATTTTTTTATTTTGTGGTTGGGAGCCTACCAATTGGAAAACTTCATAAAATAGTACGTGTCAACTACCCAAAGGGTTGCCAAACTGCCACGTTCGGGGGGTTTTTTTTTTTTACCAAACAATAAGGAAGACAATAAAAAAAAAGAATAAAGTCAAATGGATTAAAAAATGGTAGCAGCTCTTTCTAATTATTATTAAATATATATATATATATATTGTGAAAGTGGAAGTTCCTTAATAAATGAATTTTTTTTATTTTGTGGTTGGGAACTTGTTCCACGAACACTTTATTAAGCTCAAGTGTCGGACATTCGGACACTCCTCGGATATCCGTGTTCAATAGTCATCGTTGTGTTCACGGTCAAGACACTCCCCATATATGATCAAGACACTCTATGGACATGGATCAACTCATACTCATAGTCAACTAATGTATTAATTCAATTATAATTCATATAAAATTAATAAACTACATTTGAAAGACTTGAAAAGCTTGAATTTCACTATATATGGTATTGTGAAATTGGACTTTGAACATCAATATTTTGTTTTTGTATAAATATATAAGTATTATTTTAATAATAAGAAATTAATTGTCGTGTCTCTCATGTCTTAGTTTTTTGAGATTTACTGTATCCCCGTATCCTCGTGTCGCATATCTGTTTCGCTGTATCCGTGTGTCGCATATCTGTTTCGCTATAGCCGTGTCCAAAATATTTTGGAAAGCTTAACAATTGGAGAACTTCATAAAATAGTACGTGTCAACTACCCAAATGGTTATGGTGAAATCATCTCACTCAGATACGTAGGAGGCTTGACGCTTGGCTCAAGGGGTTGCCAAACTGCCACGTCGGGGTTTTTTTTAAAACTAAACAATAAGGAAAAAAGAAAAGAAAGAATAATGTCAAATTGATTAATATGTTCTTTTTCATTAAGCTATATAAATACTCGTCCTCGAAACTTTATATCATCTTTACACAATAAAAAACTAAAAAGAACAAAACTCTTTGCAAAATAGAAAATTAAGTAGCAATGAGAGTGAAATGTTAGCAACTCTTCCTAATTATTATTAAAAAAAAATTGAGAAAGTGCAAGTTCCTTAATAAATTAATTAAACCTTAAACTTACTTAGTTTGAGGCTTGCCTCCAAATCATCAAACACGTTTTCAAAACGGTGAACAAACCCTTGCCTCAATTTTTTAGGTTATCAAATTTTATAAGCAATAGAATTAAAAAATGAGCTTGGCAAGAATTGATCACGACTCTTTCCGTTTATATACAAACACTGTTTTTTTAAAAATATTTTATTGTAAAAATATCATAAGATGTACAATGGAGAGCCAGAAGAACGGTCAATCTATAACTCAAAGCATGATGTACGTACTCTTTCCATTTATAATGATTTCACAACACTTGAATAAGTTTTGTTTTTGCTGATATTTTTTTTATGGGTACACATGCTAATTATTAAAGAATCATAATTTAAACTTATATTTATAGTTAAGTATTAATTTAAGGTACTTTTTCTCCTTACATAATTAATTGATAAATTTTTAAATTTTTAAATTTGTGGTCGGGGCGGAAAAATTGGAAATTTTATAAGAAAAAATATGTGTCAACTATTCAAAAGGGTTATGGTAATCAAATAATACCTAATAGGAGAGTTGATTATCTCACTCAGCTACGTATGACCCTTGACACTTGGCTGAAATCCAGAGAGTTGACAAACTGCCACGTGGCGCTTTCGTTGTAACTAAAAAAATATAACGTACGAAATGGAAAAAGAAAGAAAATAAAAATTAAAAAAAGGGCAAAAGATCCTGTAGATTAATTATTATGATTAATGTAGAATTGGCAATCTGAGAAAGTGAAAGTTCCTTACTAAACAAAACTTTAATCTAATAATAATTTTTTAATTTCGGGAATTGCCTCCAAATCATAAACACGTTTGCAGATCGATCAACATAATCCCTTGCCTCAGTTTTCTAGGTTATCAGAATTTATTATAAGCAATAGGATTAAAAATTCTTGTTGCTAATCACGTTTGCAGAAATAAGATTTGATCTTGTTGCTAATCACCAAATTAAGATCTTTATTTTAGTATTAAAATCGATAAAATGTTCAGATATTATTATGTGCTGTATAAACTTGCCTCCCCTAATCGCTTGTACTAAAATAAAAAAAACTTATCAAGTGATTAAACAACTTTCAATGGCACCAAAAGAACAAATATGGCCTTAGGTATGCTACGTCTATATTTTGGGGCGTGACACTGGAAAACCCTCATGTGAAAATTTCTTATCTTATTATAACAAGCACCCTTAAGATAAATATTAATAAGTAAAAACATTTAGTATAATATGAGTGAATAATTGATATGATTTAGATTCATTATATGATTAAATTGTTTATTTCAATTAATGTAAGAAACAAAAAATAAATGAATTTCAAATGAATTTCAAATGACTATACATTTTAAATGGATATGAAATACATACAATCTAATATTTTCTAATATATTTTAGAATATTTAGCTTTGATGTCAAATCCAAATCTTCTCTTTCAATTTCTCTGGATGCAGTGGACGACTTGAAACTCCAAAAAGTAGCCATCGCTACAAATTGATTGCTTGAAAAGTAATGTTAGCTCAGATTGGATGCATATGTCAATGGCCCACATATTTTGCTACCGGAAGTTAGTTTTCCATATATAAGGCAAACAAAATGGCAAGTATAAATTTAATAGCCCCTTCCTACTAATTTTTTTGGTTTCAAATGTGACTGCAGTACAATTATTTTTCATTTGTTGAACCAAGAATAGCATCTATTTGTCTTCTTCCCCAAATATTTTGTTGTTCAATTTTCTTTTTTCAAACAAGAAACTGTCAAGGAAGAAAAACTTCCATGAATCATAGTATCATTATTTTGCTATTTCCGACCAACAACACTATGACATTCGTGATAATATTTCTACGTGACATAGTATTATTGTTTTCCCAAGGGGACCTGTCAAAAGGAAGCTTCCCCTTTTGTATGGGAATGTATCTTTCAATTTTTAGGTAACTACAAAGAAAAAAAAGAAAAAAAGTACAAGGACATGTTGAAAACTTGCATTTCACATCACATCCCTAAATTAGAGGTTAAAAATCAAGTCATCTGGCAATACATTTAGGGCCTGTATATATTGATCAATCTCATGGACAGGGTTTATGAAAATTAATGCTCACAAGTTGTCACTGCCAGACCAGAATATTCAAAATGTCAATTATTTGATACATCATTTGTGTATATATATATATACACTTCAAGGATAAGTCGCACCAGACAAGAAAATATAGGCCACACACATGGATGTAGGACGGTCGAAGTTAGGCCACTATTTCGAAGTTTCCTTCAAATGAAGGATGAGTTTGAGGGGGTGCCTTTTCAATTGAGAGATATATCTCAAATAAGTTTATTTAACGAATTTTTTTGTTCGCATTATTTAATAATTTAAACGTTTATTTTGCAACTTCTAATTCATAGATTATATGTGTAAAAAATCATCCGAATCAGACAACATTTAACCATATGATTAAATGGTCGTCATTTTAATGATTTGATACATCATCTGTGTATATATATATATACACTTCAAGGATAATCGCACCAGACAAGAAAATATAGGCCACACACATATGGATGTAGGACGGTCGAAGTTAGGCCACTATTTCGAAGTTTCCTTCAAATGAAGGATGAGTTTGAGGGGGTGCCTGTTCAATTGAGAGATATATCTCAAATAAGTTTATTTAACGAACTTTTTTGTTTGCATTATTTAATAATTTAAACGTTTATTTTGTAATTTATAATTCATAGATTATATGTGTAAAAAATCATCCGAATCAGACAACATTTAACCATATGATTAAATGGTCGTCATTTTAATATTTTCAAAGATGATATTTTAATAAGAGTTAGAAAATCAACAATTAAGATCGTTGGAAGACAAATATGTTCTTGTCAGATTGTTTCGATGAATACGAATCGTTGATTAAGTCAAATCTTAATTGAAAATGTGGTTCATATTTACTTTAGCAAGATAACACTACTTTCTATATAATATAAAGATAACGTTACTTTCTATATACTATAAATTTTTCTTAAAGATAAACTTCAAAACGGGAAGGAAAATGGACCGTTGGAATTATTGGATTCCATGAGGTATAGTCCTACATGCAATACCTTTTTGATATCAGTGTTTAGAATTTTCAGAACACAGTAGAACACAAGACACCTACAAATGATAGACTTATGCTGCTGCGATGTACAATCCTTGCACTATGAGTGGACCATAGTCGATCTAGTGTCCATTCTGGAATAGTCTCTGAATGTTAGAGGAGACAAGGCGTCTCCTAACCTTACCAACTCAATTATTAGTTTCATTAGTGCCCTACACTTGGCTGATTTGGACTCTGCAGAGTCCCATGATTGTCACTAAGCCAGACATAGACTAACAAGCAAAAAGAAGAACTTCCATGCACTGTGATGTCTGATATCTTAACTCAATCACGTATTGTCATGTGAAAAAATTAAAATATGTGTTAATATACGATTAGCTTAGAATATCGTTACGGTAATAAATAAAAAAACACATATTGTCAAATTAAAAAAAGGGTTTTGAACTTCTATGATCATGGTTGTTTTAATTGTTATTCTAAATTCTATTTAAAAGGGGTTATATGGCAATCAAATCATTCCAAAACGTGGGAGGAAATTCTTGGCATAGTCGTTGACACTTGTCTCAAGTGCGTGTGAAGTTGTGGAATGAAAGTAATACACGTTTAAATTAAAGTTAAATAGATGATTGTTGTCTCTTATTAAGCTACAGATATTTTTTCATCCAAGCTTTATATATACTTTATATACCCTTTCTTTTTTATATTTGTCTTGTAAACTACACGTACCATTAAATTAGCCATGGAAGTCAAGTCAGAGTAATTTGCAGAATTCAGGAAGATCTTCCATAACTATTTTATACACAAATAGTCGAGAAAGTGAAAGTTCCTTACAAAACTAAACCTTAATGTTAACTTATTTATTAATTTGGGGTTGCCTCCAAATCATCAAACACGTTTGTAGAACGATGAACAGATCAACTTGTTGCCTCGGTTTTTTACGGAGTGAAATATTATAAATCTGCACTAGTAGGGTTACATAAGAAACATAATTAAAAACCAAGGTGTAGAACCAGCTGGGCAAGAATTGATGATGACTGTTTCTACAAACAGTACAATATACTAGAAAAGTCATTGATCTTATTCCGACCTCGATAATTTTTTTTCAAATTTCATTAATATAGAAAGTCAAGCCAATTACACGAACCAAAGTAAACTAAAAAATGAACTCGAGCAAATGCAACACAAAAAGACATGAAGTCCGCTACAGTTATAAAACTCATTTACGGGCATAAAATCCCACTAAACCTCGATGATAATGTCACCTTAGCTACTCCAAGGAAATTCAATTGCTAGAGATAACTACACATAGAAAATAGGTATTGTTTTCTTGGTCAAGTAGGTAGGCAGACATGTTCCATTTCACATCACACTCTAAACTAAATCTAAACTAGAGGTCAGAAATCAAAGTCTTCTCTCTTCTCGCAACATATCTGAAGAAAATAAATAGTGTAGGGCTTGTTGATTAATCTTAATATTAATGGACAGGTTTATGACAATTAATTCCTGGGCTCCAAAGTCTAACAAGCTGTCACTGCCAAAACCAGTAGTATTGTCTTTGTCGACCTATACAAGTGGTTGATACATACAAATAATTTACGTAGGTGATGAGTCGTCCTACCTGACAAGAAAATATAGGCCACAAAAATGTACTTTTGAATTTAACCCATTTCAAAGTTTCGTAAGCTTGGCTAATGTTGACGTAAAAAAAGATTATTCGAAATCTGAGTATCAACCGAAAAATTTCCTTGCGAATTTATTTTAAGAGTTGTTTTCTTGAAATTCTTCTATTTTATTGTTCATATTAACGACATGTTGTAATGGTTTCTTATTGTTCATATCACCTCTTGCTAAATTCAGAAAAGGATTTTAAACTTGAGATATTTAGTAAAAAAGTTTCATGATCATGGGAAACTTTTTTGGGATAATGGCATTCGCGCCACCATTTGTTTGGGATTGTGCTTAAGTGGAGCTACAAAGCATATGGTATGATGACTTAAAGTAAGGCAAACCAGTCCAAAAATGTCGAAGCCAAATTAATATTGTCGTCGGAAAAAGGCAATCGAAAATGGAAACGACATTTTTAGGGAAAAATAGAGGAGGATACAGCTTCAAGAGTCAGTGTTAGTATGTGTCCATGGACTTTAAGTTGGACAGATCGTAAACCAAAAAGAAGTAGAGACAAATGATGAAGTATATAGAAGAAGGGATCTTATGAGAAGCGTTGATGGCTTGATAATTCCAGCTGATAACCCGCTTTTTGATGGTTTCCATGCAATGGCCTTAGAAATCCTATCCTAGCAACTTGGCATAGTTTCAAGATGTCAAGATGTCGACAACAGCATGTTAATAGTAAAACGTATTGACATGTTATAGATATATCATGGGTTTTATGCACTTGTTTTAAATGTATATGGCGGCTCTTGGAACGTATCTTTTAAGGTTTCACTTTGAAAATTTTGGTAATCCTAGCAACTTGACATTAATTTTCTCTAATTGTCTGCGGTTTGGAGTTTGAAGGGGCTGAATATTAGTTTGCTATAGGAATGTATCTTGATTTGCCTTACTCATGAACAGTTTATCCATCGGATGGAAGGTGAACTGTATTTGTTGAAGAAGCAGATACCAGGATGACACTTGTAGGTATGCAGCAGAAGCTAGAAAGATGGTTGAGGAGATTTTTTTCTGGGTAAGGGCAACGAGCAAAATAATCTCTTTCTGGAAGGCCAAAATATTTGGTGGATCATCAAATCTTCATGCCCATACCCTAAATTAATGAGAAATTTCCTCCCTTGTTCATAAAAAAGAAGAAGAAGAGAAATTTGTGATGTTTCAAACATTGTAGATCTCCAAACTGAAATTTCATGATGCCAGTAAACAAAGAATTAATCTAGCAAGCTCAACAATGAAATGCAAAAGAAAGAAAAACAGAGCAAAAAAACAGGGGATGCAGAGGGTGGTTTGGCACCACTAGACTTCCCTTAATATTCAATATGAGAGGAGAGACATGTATTCTCTCTCTAATTCTATTACACAAAATGCTCTATTTTGTAAGAGCAGTAGAAGATATTTGAACTCATTGCAGTAATTAACAGTATCATAGTACAAAGGATATGTTTAACTTCTAATGCTTTTAAGGAGTATTTCTAATGGCGGCATAGGAGATAAATTTCTAGCAACAGAGAGGCTGTGGAACTAGGAGAACATATGAAGAGAAGTCTAGAAATAAATATAGAATGGGAGGAAGAGGCAAGAACGTAGAGGCGGCCGGTAGCACGCCATCTTGGACATAACTCACCACAGCTTTGATTGAGAATGTTTGAGAATCCAAAAGCTATTCTTCTCCCCATGTCAACCAACAATGTGAACCCCGTCATCGTCATCATCATCATCATATCTGGTTACGCTCAACAACAAACGGAAGATACAGTACAAGATGAACCGTGTAATGCAATTCTTGGAAGAAATTGGGACTATTAGTGGAACAAGCAGAGCTAATATGATGACGAGAAAGATTGAACCCGTAATGGCAACGAAGATCGAAAGCCAAATAAGGTTACTTGTTACTAGTGCAACACCAGCCATGAACGCCATGAACATCATTGAGAGAGCTACCCCTAATATTGGCAATCCGAATCTTGCAGAAGCATAACTCATATCACCTGTTTGTGCCCAAAGAAGGGAAATTGCACCAGTGATTGAGCTATACATCGCTATGGTGTTGCATATCAGAAATGTTTTGAATGGCCAATCTGTAACCAAAGTTGCCATGCCTTCATCACGTCCAGAGTTCTTATATCCACCTGGCACTGTGAAGCCAGCAGCAAAGGTTACCGTGGCAATGAGTGTCGACACCAACAAGAGATTGTTGACAGTCTGTCTGTGGCTGTCAGCATCCTCAGTGGCCCCAGAATGAAATTTTCCATCTTTCTTAGTGTTCTTAAAATAATTAACTCTCGCCGGCTTTACTTTGGCAATAATCCTCTCTTGAGATCGTGAAGCATTAGCTAATGTCAAGGCCATAACTGTTAGAGGCTGCAAGGAGAGAAAAATTGCAGTTCATGATCCGCTCCTTTGTAAGGAGAGTAGAAATGTGAAGGCAATAAAATGTGTTGAGAAAATTAAGTACCCTTCGAAGAAACAAGATCTTTTCACCCATCAACGACATTCGTGCAATGTCCATTGCCGTATGGCGTTCATGGTTCCTAATGCTTAAGTTAACCCTCTTATCCGATGCCAAAATGCTGACAGTCTTTGGATACCCTTGCCGAACTGCTAGATGCAAAGGTGTGTTTCCAAAGCGATCTTTCTGATTGATAAGCCCTTCAAGCTCTCGCCTTTTGAGCAAATATTTTACCATGTTGTCTCTTCGATGCCAAACTGCCACATGTATAATGTTCCATCTGTTACCGTCGAGCAAGTACCTTGATGGCGGGCAACGATTAAGATACATTTCGACAATCCTGATGTGGCCTTTTCTGGAGGCCAAATGTGCCGGTGTGAAGCCGTTTTTGTCCTGCTTGTATGGGCCATCAGGACACAAGCTTAACAACTTGTCTGCAGCTTCAGTGTCACCTATATGTGCTGCAAGTGTATGAGCAGTCATCCCCTCTTCATCCGATGAGTCGATCAAAGACGGATCAGTGTCCAAAAGTATTGCATCAAAGACACCTATAAGAATTTACAAAAAATATAATGGTAAACAAAAAGATTGTATTTGATTAAAATGTCAACCAAAAATTATGCTTAAAATTTCAGTGGCAGAAAGAAATTATGTACCCTTGTTCCTTCCGAGTATGGCAGCTCGAAGAACCGAGTTCCCTTCCCACTGGTTCTTAAAAAGATAGTAGCTAGAGCCATCTGGTTGAGTGCCAATCGGCTGATCTTGATAGCGGTAGAGCATTGAATTAACGAGCTCATGATTTCCAGCTTCAGCAGCCATGGAAATGGGAGTCTTGTTGTGCATATTTGGAGAATACCACATCGATCCATCTATATAAATCAACAACTTAGCCACCTCTAGGTGCCCATTTTCCATGGCCACGTGCAGCGCCGTGTTCCCTCTGTTATTCTTTTCCCTCAGCATATCAGTTTGAGGAAATTGAAATTCTACAAGAGAAAGGACTGTGGCCAGGTCCCCTGCGGATGCTGCTAAGTGGAGAGGGAGGTTACCGTCGTTGTTTTTCGTTAGGATGAGCTCCGGCGACTGGTGGTGTAGCTGTTCCACTCGCGCCATGTCGCCTACGCTCGCGGCGAAGTGAACCAGGGTGTTCCCAAGGGGGCTTACTTGGAGCAATTCCATCTGCAGTTCTTCTTTAGAGGTCGCGTAGCTGTATATTTCAGGGTCCATGCATTTGTCAATACTAATTTCTTCCTCGTTTGTGGAGTTCCAGTTCTCAGAGTGCTGGGCGGACTCGATATATCCCGCGTCGTGCTCACGAACAACCTCCTCCATAGCCACCGCCGTTTCAATATCCTCTGTTGAACTTGGAGCAGCCATTGTATATACCAATAAATTGTAATTAAGGAAGATTAATGTTGCTATGAAAACTAAAACCCAAAAGAAGAAAATTAGAAGCAAAGAATGAAGATGGGAGAAGCAAGCAAGTGCAAACAAGGACCTCCAACCTACTACTGATGAAGAAGCAGAGACTGTTTTTTTCTATGAACAATACAATAAGACTTGGGGAGTTCATATTTCAGGAGTCAATGGCCAAAGTCTTGTTCAACCAAGAAAAAGATTAAAGAACTCAGGGATTCTCATCCAATAATCGAGTCCAATTCTGCTTTACCCAAAAAGTTTGTGCCCACTTTGTTTCCTCCGACTGGTTTTTTGCACGTGCCAAACTCTCTCTCTGGTTGATCAGATCATAAAAAAAGAAAAGAAAATTAAAAAGACATGTTCCTGTTCTTTTGTCTTGGCCTTCAACCAATGAAAAATTGGTTTTGTAGGGACAAATAGAAGAAGATGCAGCTTCAAGAGTCAACATTAATATGCGTTGGACATATTGTATACTCAAAACAAAAAGAAACCAAATTGTGTATACAATTCAATCACCTAAACTACAATAGGGGAAATTTAAAATGTGGCGTTTCTATAGAAGAATACATCTTATGATGAAGGTTGGATAAGTCTGCTAACCCTGTTAGAAGAACTCCTAGCAACTTGGCATAGTTTTAAGATGTCGGTTTAAAGGGTTTCTCTCTAAAAAACATAAAGGACGGACTACCAATATGTACCGATAACATGTCACTTATAAAACATATCAACATGCTATTGATACATTTTTGTCATTTTCGATACTATTGACATTTTCAATACGAAACTTATATCCTTTAATAAACAACTACTTGTCAAATGAATGAGTCTCATTTTCTCTAAATAGACCCTAAGAAAACTCAATTAATTAGAATCCCATATCACCCTTGTAAAGAAAAATTCTTGTACACAACCTTCTTTCAGAAATAATTGTCATGAAGCTTTTCTCGCATTTACAATAATTTTTTTGTTTCGATCGTTAGACTTTTAGTAGGCCCAATTTAGCCAAGGCCCCAAAACTAGGACTAATGGAGCCCAGAATCGGCCCACATATATTTTCTTCCACAAAAAGTTTCCTTCTTCTCTTCTTCAGCTTGAACAACCTCCCTCGCATTCAGAGTCATCGACTCACCGATCATACATTTCAGCAATTTCCTGCTTTGCTCGGCAATGGAATTCGTTCCTGAACAAGGCAAACACGTCAACGGCGACTCTTCCACTCTGATCCTGGTCAGTTCAATTTTCTAGGGCAGTGGCTGTTCTTTCTAATTTTGTAATTAATGTTTAGCTAGGAGTTCAATTTTTTTTCCCGGACGTTTGAGCTCTGTTTGGTTGCTTAGAAAGTCTAGGAAAATCTGAAAATTTGAATCTTTATGGAATGCAGCCGGCTTTGTCCATTGGAAATGTGGGGCAGCTTGCAGTGGACCTGTTAGTTGCGTCAACGAGAGCTGAGAGAATTGGGTATTTGGATACTCCCTATGTGCTTCCATGCGTTGGCAACGACGCATATGGGCCTGTTCCAAATGGCGAGCTTGCTCTCCCTCTTGAAGGTCCTCACTCTCTTACTTCTCTTTCTTATTTAGGTTTTTTTAAAAAAAAAATCTGTTTTTTAAATGAATTCATATTTGGGTTTGCAGCTTATGATTCATCTGCTAATGCAATGACTTTAATCCAACAAAGGTCTCCTGTTGTTAAGGTACGTTTGAACCTTTTGCTACACATTTGGGATTGTTTTGGTCCTTTCATCTTTCTTGTTGTAGTGCTCTGCTTTTGAATCTTAAAGGTTTAAAAAATGGTAATTCTAAACAGGGAAGGATGGTTGAATTTGCTAAAAACTTGGCTGATTATGTTGCTGCTAGTGGAAAGAAGCATGTTGTCGTGCTCTCAAGCTTAGATTTTGGGAGGTGGCAGAGAGTTGATATGTCAAGGTATAACGAGCAGGGTTCTCGTTTTCTGTTAGCTCTTTAAAAATTTTGAAGTTTTTTCGTTTAATGGCTATGAGTAAGTTATTCAGTCAGCTCAGACCAGTGCCCTGGCAAGTAAGCATTTCATGCACCTAGTTTAAAAAAATTCCTTAATACTTTGAATGCATCAACTAGGGAAGTGCGTTTATATAGGAATGCAGCTGATTGGATGAAAAATATTTAGGTCAAACTCTCAACCTAATAAGATTGTTAAACTATTCCAGAGGAAGGGAATGACAAATATTGAAACATCTCTTAAGATTGTTAAACTACAAACATCTTGTAATTCGTTTTGAACTAAAACTACTTTACTCTCTCTGCAACAATTGCACAATCATTGTCCTCTTGGATCTAACTGTTGTATTCCACTAGAATTCTGGCATTTCCTGCTTGGCTGCAGCTTCTTAGTTTGACGTATTTTTGCATCTTATGTTTGCTTTTACTTCGTAGAGTTTGGTAATGATACCATAAAAATATTATACCTTCTTCAGTTAAAGCTTCATTTGAGAATAAACTTTCTAGTGTACTTCAGGAATTGTACCAAGAACTTGGAACCGATGTGGAAACTAAACATCTCCATTCTTCAAACATGCATAACTAGTCATAAAAGATAATTATATGCTTTTGAACTCTATTGTTCGTACAATGATGTGGTTGGGGAGCTGGATGGCCTGTTGTTTTATGTGCTTTTTTGAAATGCTGATTTATCTTTTGGCGACATACCAGTGGTTTGCAGACGCTTTACCTGTCTAGCACCAATTCAGATGGAACAGATGATTACTGCGAACAGCTTGGGTGGAAAAAACTGCAGGAATATAAACCCACTCAGAAGGCTTGGAAGTATCTGAGCGCATTAGCTGAAGGCAATGCCATACCAGAGAGCATCTTGCCCTTTGAAGGTGAACTAGAAGAAGAAGAATATTACTACCCGAGCTTGCCTTCTGCAGCACTCTTTTCTTGTCTCAAGGTATTCTTTGCAATGCATACCCAAGACTGCAATAAGTGGACGCAGACAGTTGTTCCCAAACATGGGGGGTTCCCCTTGGCGAACACCCTATTTATGTTTTGCAATAAATGTGTTCATGCCAACTGGTTGCAATCATTTCCGTTTCAATCTCTCTCGCCCAAATGTGTAAACCATGAATTACGAGGAAATTTTCTATTTTATTTATCCTATGGTTTCTCTTATTGAATCAGGCCAAAGGATTGAAGGTCACATGCTTATTTTGCTACTGCTCAGAAGGGGACAACATACCTGATGCTTTCCATTTGGCTGAGGCAGCATGCAAACTTCTGGACTTGAGTCCCAGTAATTTCCAGGGTTAGTTTCTCTTCAATGAATAGCTATAACTATTTCACTATTTAATGTATTTTGTTTGAGAGGAAGGCTTGTCATTCCCATAAGCTTTATTTTTTGTTTTGCCTGTTCTCTTTGATTAGCATGTGTGTTAATCTTAATAATTTCTTATTCTTTAAAGAAAATGTAGTGATTTTAATTTAATGCGTGTCATTTTAAGTCTTGATTTCATGGTCGCTAATGCTTTAGAAATAGATATTGTGTCTTTTTGAATGCTGGCACATGTATGTTTCATAGCATGTGCAGATCAACATTCAGAGTGCTGACAGGAAGTTGAGATTTTGTCAATATATAGATTTTTTATTCACAATATTTTATATATCATTCTCTGCACTGGTCAGATTTTATTATTCATTAGCTTGTCCTAGAAGAATGGTTACCCAAGGGCATGATTTCAGCCCCAGTCCTAGCCCATCCTGAATGGGGTGATTTACCCTACTGTAAATCGGATGTAGGATGGTGATGAGCTAAAATTAAACCCTGATGCAGGGTTTGGCAAGGGTGCAATTGCCTTGCGTGACCACAGCTACCTAAATCGTCATCCATTATGTCAGTCAGTTATTATTCTGAGTTCACATTCTTAATTATCGATTTTATAGCTTAACGTTTTATTAGGAGCATTCAGGCTATTATTAAAAGTTGTAAACTTTAGCCAATATTTAAAAAAGATCCTTGATTTTCCCCTTTCCGACCCCCAATTTTTTTTCCATTGGATCTATTTTTGTTCCTAGAAGCCTGAGTTTCTTGATGTTAGTGGTATACTCATCTTTACTAATGGTTTGTGCAGGCAACAGCAATGATAAATGGGTTATTCCATTGTCTTGGAAGACTCTGTATGGACCACCGGCAGACATGTCTCTCTTTTAGACAGGATTCCTCCCACCTGAGGTAAGATCTGCAAGGATGGAGTTCCTTCAGAAGTTTTGTTAGTAACAAGAGAAAATGTATCAATGGAACTTATTGGGTCGAGAAGTTGAACATGTACATTCTTCAGACTCATATGAAAATACAAAAAATGTTCTATCCAGCTATGGTTCCCCCATTATTTTCAGCTCTGCGTTGTGTCGTTGACGATTACATTAACTTCTTGATTTGAATACTCTAAATTCTTTTCTTGGTAGATTATTTATTAGGCAGGCTAAACAGCAGGCGATGACTTTGCTTTTACAAAACAGAGTGATTATCTGTCACGTTTACCATTATGTTATGATTTTGAAAGGCTACAGTAGTTGCACGTAAAACCAAAAGCTCTTAGTCAGCAATTCATAATGATAGGCTTTGATTGTTTGGTTGATGGAGGGAGTGGAGAATTCTCTACAATGATACTCTTCCTACCCTTATTTTTAGTAGAATTATTTACTCTGCCACCTACTTTAGCATGTGATGTTCGTTTCTTAAATCTACTCTCTGTATATGTCAAAATGTAAAATGCGTTGACCGTGACGGGTCACCTTTTCTTGTGCATCATGGGGTAGAGTGGTTATGTAAAATAAATATATAGGTTGGAGAGTGCTAGCGGCAATAGCTCCACAAGGTGTTGTATATCATGGGGTAAAGTGGTTATGTAAACTAACTATCTATGTCGGAGGAGTGCTAGCGTCAATCGACCAACGCATTCTGAGTTGCTGATCAATGTGGCCCTTATAGTGAGTCCCATAATCATTGCTTAGTATGTGGTGTGCGATAGACGCTAACACTCTTCATCTTGGTTTGGCATTACCCCTCTTAGTATGCTATGCATTGAAGAAGTATAGACCAATACTTCATGGAATTAAGCGCGCATATGGTATGGTTAGATCAGTGGCATAATTGAAGAGAGGAAAGGAAAAGTAATGGGAAAGCGAGAATAAACAGGGTGGGCCTGAGTCAGTAATGGGAGAAATAACACAGGAATTAAGGGCATGGTTTTAATTTTATGCATATGCTTTAAATTTTGTTATGCCTTTCTTGGCTCTCCTGTCTACTGCTTTGATTAAACTAGGAAAAATAATTAAGGAGGTTGTTCAAGAGTGCTTACATAAGAAGTAGTTCTACTCATAAACGCTTTTCTGTCACTAAAATAAGTCCGAAACATTTACCAAACGAGATTTCTATGTTTATTTATTTGGGCATGATAGCATTTTATTTTATAGACGGACATATGAATATGAACAAAGGGATATGCAATCAGAATGGGTCCAATGGAATGACTCATGAGTGTGAAGTGATAATATAATTCCTAATTTAATGCCCTAATCAGGTTAGGTAACAATTTTTAATTCGTAATTTGGCATTATATACACATAAATGTTCACAAATCACAATTCACATGGACCTTTTTAAATTACGCTATAATTCTTCGGAATTGACTTGTTTGTCACAATGTAGATATAAAATGTGCCAAGTTGATTCTTTTTTTGTTATTTTATAGTTAGTGTAGAGGAAAAGATACGTAGAGGTAAACCAATTTTTTTTTTTTTTTGGGTCTGAACCACAATGTCGTCCTGGATGGGCCCCAATTATGGGTGACACATTTTAGCTTTAACCACAACCCATACTAATCCCCGCTCACACCAGGTTGGCCCGTAAGGGGTAAAGTGCTGGCCAAAGTGGTGACTCGGTAAACCAAATCTTTTGTTAACACATATATCCTTCTTTTAAAAAAAAAATAAAAAAAATAGGAAGAACATATATATTGTTTGTACAATATCTGGCCAAGCACTCCCCAAATACTCCCAAGCCAAAGGGAAGGGAGTCCCACATCGACAAAACACAAGAGGAGGGGACTCTCCCTTCTTTATAAAAGGAGACCTCTCCCCTTCAAGAGAGGAGATGGGGAGTTTGGGCAAGCTACTGGGGCCTCATGGGCTTACCCATGAGCCCACTTAAAAACCCACGGATCATACCAGATCCTCAGCCTTCGGCATCTGTCTTCGGCCTCCAGCCTTCGGCATTGGCCTTCGGCATCTATCTTCGGCCTTCGGTATTCTTCCTCTTCTCCTTGAGTCTAAACCCATGTGCAATGTATACTCACATTATCGTAATGAGAACATACTTCTCCGTGGACGTAGCCCATTATTCGGGTGAACCACGTACATTTGTCTTCTGTATGCATGTTTACCTGCTTACCGAATCTTTTCACATACCGAGGGTCCTCACTTTCAACATTCACCTCATCTTTAAGTTGGTCTATTTACTACCTGTCTAGTTTTAGCGCCAACAGTTTGGCGCCGTCTGTGGGAAGCGACACAAAAAGCTATGTCGTTCTCCTTCACGAGTGCTCTCGGCACCCTTTTGAGCCATGCCGAACGGCACCTTCCAGGAGACACTTATCCCTTATGGCGCCATCAGCCATCGGCCATCAGCCTTCGGCCATCGGCTATCGACCTTCGGCATCGGCCATCAGCCTTCGGCCTTCGGCCATCAACCTTCGGCGCCATCAGTCATCGGCCATCGGCTATCGACCTTCGGCATCGGCCATTAGCCTTCGGCGCCATCAGCCATCGGCCATCAGCCTTCGGCCATCGGCTATGTCTTCATATCCCCCCAATGATTCGGCATATGCCTTCGGCCTTCGGCACCCATCATCATTCGGCGATTGCGATGTCTTCATATCCCCCCAATGATTCGGCATCTGCCTTCGGCCTTCGGCACCCCATCATCATTCGGCGCGTGCGATGTCTTCACATCTCAGCTTCGGCCATCAGCTTCAGCCTTCGGCCATCAGCCTTCGGCCATCAGCCTTCGGCCATCAGCTTCGGCTATCAGCTTCAGCCTTCGGCCATCAGCCTTCGGCCATCAGCTTCAGCCATCAGCCATCAGCCTTCGGTCATCAACCATCAACCTGCTAAAGAATGAGCTGAAGCATTACTTGGCCAGTGCATTGATGACTACAAGTCCACAATCAAGCGAAGTACCTCCTAATCGGGAACTTGGGGGGACTCCTGTTTGTACAATATCTGGCCAAGCACTCCCCAAATACTCCCAAGCCAAATGGAAGGGAGTCCCACATCGACAAAATACAAGAGGAGGGGACTCTCCCTTCTTTATAAAAGGAGACCTCTCCCCTTCAATAGAGGAGATGAGGAGTTTGGGCAGGCTACTGGGCCTCATGGGCTTACCCATGAGCCCACTTAAAAACCCACGGATCATACCAGATCCTCAGCCTTCAGCCTCCAGCCTTCGGCATCTGTCTTCGGCCTCCAACCTTCGGCATTGGCCTTCGGCATCTATCTTCGGCCTTCGGTATTCTTCCTCTTCTCCTTGAGTCTAAACCCATGTGCAATGTATACTCACATTATCGTAATGAGAACATACTTCTCTGTGGACGTAGCCCATTATTCGGGTGAACCACGTACATTTGTCTTCTGTATGCATGTTTACCTGCTTACCAAATCCTTTCACATACCGAGGGTCCTCACCTTCAACATTCACCTCATCTTTAAGTTGGTCTATTTACTACCTGTCTAGTTTTAGCGCCAACATATATCTTAATCGTATAGGGTAAAGCTTATTTCTAATTAATGCACGTTAGTCTTATTCTTAATTATAATAACATATACATCTTTAGTCGTCCATGTTAATTAATAACATATACATCTTAATATGGACACTTTTCATTATACCATATACATATCGTACTTCTACATTGGAAAGTCATTCAAATCTAAAGTCTCCCATTATATTTTTGAGAAATAGAAAAACTTTATAATACTTTATAATTTGCGTGGAACAAATATCGTCAATTTAAGAATACATGTGCTTAATCAAGTTGGCTAGAGAAATTAAATCTTTGAACTAGGTAGAGGGATAGAATCTCATTCAAGTTGACCAAAAAAAAAAATTCTCATTCAAGCCGCAAGGATGTGATCAAGTTGTTCACGCATTTATCTAGTTAGTCTTAGACGTTATGCTCTTCAAATTTCTATTGTAACTTAACTAATATAATAAATATATTGGAGCCTGTATAATTTATATTATTTACATAATAATTTGTCCACAAAAAAAAAAAAAGAGTCACGAGGAAATTTCATTAAGCCACGAGGACATATGTAAAAGGAAAAGTCAGGAAATATGTTTGGAAAAAAAAAAAAATCAATTTCCTGACTCTTTTCATTAAGCCACGAGGACATATGTTTGGGAAAAAAAAAAAAAGAAGAGCCATTGAAGTTGAAATTAAAAGTAAGTAAATATGTGATCAAGTTGCTAATAATTTTACAGAAAATTTGTTTTAGCGACATGAACCCAGAAGCATATTTCCTAAATGGCACAGGGTATATGCACTGGCCGACCTACATAAAGCCTAGCGTGGGTAGCTGCCTATACTTAATTTCTTCTTCAACCATGTAGACTACAATAAATAAGATTTTAACCTAAATTTCCCATATTCAAAATATCAAGGCCCCAAAATTGACAAAATTTCAAGACCCAATTTAAAAGATAACTTAATTTGACCTCTCTCGCACGTGCATTTTGAGTTCATAAAATAAATAGTTATATAAATATATAATATTGCTACATAAATAAATATTATTATATTATTATATAATATTTATGCCCACACTTTGAAAAGATGCTGGGTCCGCTACTGGGCATATGACCATACTGTATTTATTACATTAACACACTCTACCCAATCACATGTTTGCTTACAAAAGAAAAGTCCTTTTACATTAAAACAAACCAACCCTATTGATTGTGTACAAAACTTTTGTGTGCAAATTATGTACAACCAAATTATTATATCGATATTATTTTTATTTAAAATCAATCAATGAATAAGCAAGAGACTTAATAGCTCAAGTAATTAAAAGCAATTATCATTGTATCGAGGTCCTGTGTTTGAATTCCGCCTTTCCTAATATCGCTTGTATAAAAACTTAAAAGAAATTTTAAGGTAGAACATGTTGTAAAGACAAAGTCATTGGTGCCCCCGCAGCCTTACTAGGTTTGTATAATTAGAAACTACACACATCTTTCATTAGAAGATGGGACAAAATACCCTTCCCTAATTCTGTTTGGATTTTTGGTCCAACCCACTCTATTTTATCACTAAAACCACATGAATTAGATGAACAAGGGCACAAAATACTATTCTACCATTTTCATCTTTACTCCACGTTAGTTTAATTTTCCCTCTGCTGCGAATCTTATCCTTCTTGGTTCAAAGAGGAACTATTCAAGGACCCCAATTGGACCCAGGCTGAAAAGTACAAACCCATGTAGCAACTTTTATAGAATATTTGTTTCAAAATACTTTTTTACCCCTATCCCCCACCACAGGTTACCACCCTATATACACGACTAGTCTTGAGATTTTAAAAGCCCTCACATAATCTAATAAGAAAATATTTATAATAATAAAAATTTGCCATGACTTAATACCATAAGATAATATTTTTAATAACTAAAATTCATCATCGATTAGCATGCCAAATTCACAAAAATTTGAATGTTTCAATTTGAGAAACAGGAAGAGGTAATCTTATGCCCAAATTTGTAGCGGAGACTGCTTGGAGAACAGTTAAATCATGAGACTCCTCCACCGCGGCCTTGTCTGACCTCTGTGCCACGTGCAGATGATCTGCCGGTGTGAGTCTACTAACAGTTATGCCTCCTGGCAGCACTACTCTTTTTGGCATTGCCTCAGCAAAGTTTGAGGCTGAGCCATGATGAAAGGAGGAGTTTGGGAAGATAGGGTTTGGAGGAGCGCCTACCTGAACATTCGGTGGTGCAAGTGATAACTCAATGTTGAGATCATCAATGAGCTTAGATGAGGATGCCATTGTTTTGTTTCTGGATTTTTTTTTTATGGTTTTCCTTGAGTTTTCAAGAAGAAATGAGGGGTAATCCTACACTTCACTGATGAATGGTTTAAATAGACATCTACTAATGAGTGAGCCGACATCCACTTCGGATCCCCAGATTGCTATCCAACCGTGTGCCCTCTTTTTTTCCTCGGATCCCTTCCCTTTCTACTTTCACCTTACTTTTCTTGATTTACCTCCGCATTTTCTGGTGTTTTATGTTTTTACCCGTTACTTTCATTTTCTGGTGCTTTGTGTTTTACGTATCCTTTCCAGTTTTTGTTTTTTTAATTATTTTATTTTAAGTTTGGGAAATGTGCTTATTTTTTCTAAAGATGTAATAATTAACAAATATAATTTATGGATAAAAATGTAATAATTAAGTGCTTATCAGTTTGTAAAGACATTATAAATATCAAATGTTGTAACATATAATCACAAAGTTATCAACACCAAGATGGATAAGGAGCAAGGAGATGGGTGAAATTGGCTGGGGTTCGAAACCCATTGGGTGTGATGAAGGTTCATTTTCTCTAATTTTTTTCGCGGGTTGGCAGGTAGTAAACGGGTTGACACGACCCATGACACGACCCGTTTAATAAACGGGTTAAACAGGTATTTAAATGGGTTGACGGGTTGACCCGAAACCCACCCGTTTATAAATGGGTCAGTGGTGGGTTGACCCGAAAATTACCCATTTATTAATGGGTCGTGTTTGGGTCGTGTTTTTCCCGTGCGGGTTTCGAGTCGTGTAACGGGTCGAGTCGGAAATTGCCACCCCTACTCTACCCCCATCACGTGTTAGCTTACAAAAGAAATGTCCTTTTATGTTAAAACAAACCAACCCTATTGATTGTGTACAAAATTTCGTGTGCAAATTATTATATCGATATTATTTTTATTTAAAATCAATCAATGAATAAGCAAGAGATTTAATAGCTCAAGTTGTTAAAAGCAACTATCTTTATACCGAGGTCCTGTGTTTGGATTCCGCCTCTTCTAATATCGCTTGTATAAAACTTAAAAGAAACTTTAGGGGAGAACATGTTGTAAAGACAAAGTCATTGGTGCCCCCGCAGCCGTACTAGGTTTGTATAATTAGAAACTACACAACATCTTTCATTAGAAGATGGGACAAAATACCCTTCCCTAATTCTGTTTGGATTTTTGGTCCAACCCACTCTATTTTATCACTAAAACCACATGAATTAGATGAACAAGGGCACAAAATACTATTCTACCATTTTCATCTTCAATTTCGTTACTCCACGTTAGTTTAATGCGAATCTTATCCTTCTTGGTTCAAAGAGGAACTATTCAAGGACACCAATTGGACCCAGGCTGAAAAGTACAAACTCACGTAGCAACTTTTATAGAATATTTGTTTAAAAATACTTTTTTACCCCTATCCCCCACCACAGGTTACCACCCTATATCCATGACTAGTCAGATTTTAAGAGCCCTTACATAATCTAATAAGAAAATATTTATAATAATAAAAATTTGTCATGACTTAATACCATAAGATAATATTTTTAATAACTAAAATTCATCATTGATTAGCATGCCAAATTCACAAAAATTTGAATGTTTCAATTTGAGAAACAGGAA
>NW_018921745.1:243820-261631 GCF_002207925.1 Prunus avium | reverse complement strand
ATAAATCTGCATTCGAGAAACTGTAGAGAATCAAATTGTGGCATACGACGGTGCGTGTGAGTTACATTCTCTGCACTTAGCAACCGCCCTCTCTGTCTCTGCAAAGAGGAAAGAAGAAAGAGGTTCTACTGCTTTTTAGGTATTTCCTTTTATTCTTATTACCTGCATCACAATGATTGTTCTAATGTTCGCTCATTTATCGGTTGATTTGGTGTTGATTTTGAAGGGATGGGATCTGAAGAAGCATGCAGAACTACGGTGGCAGAATCAGTCAGATAGTGAACAGCGAAGGTTGCTACCAGTTGATATTCTCAAGTGTACAGATAGGACGGGATTGTCAACACTAGCAGCCTGGTGTATAGAAAGTTGAGAAGCAGAATAATTTCTGGTTTAGTTTAGCAGGGCTCAAAGATTTTGTCAAATAAAAACAAGTAAATCTCAGTCAGTTACCAACCGCATGCATACAAACTTAGTACCTTCAGAAGGGTTGTGATATGAGGGCCTGATTTTGCAAGTTGGTCATGAGCTACACCCAGAAAAAGCTGGTATAGATCCAAAACAAGATAGGCTTAGAAAAAGTTTGCTTTTAATATTTAGATAAGATAGTCTAGTTTTGATGCCTTAAGCTCATTCTTTAGCCCTTACGTATTGTAGTTTTCTTGCACATCAGTAGATGAATACAGGTTTAGAATTAGGTAAATCAGAATTTCTAGTTTGAGGCAATCCAGTTGAGTTATTAACTCATTCTTTAACATTCTGATATGACCTTCCAGTGATTCAACCATTACTGTATTTTCCGCATGTAAAACGATTGTTGTTTATTGTTATTATTATGGAAAGTAAACAGGAAGGAAAATAAACTGTGTATTCTAGAAGCAGAATGAAGTGTTGTTATGTACCAGAAAGAAGAAACCCTAGTTTCATCCAACATCATTGCCTCTGTGGTTTTCTTATTTTCAATACACCACCTTGTCCTTGGCCAAAATTTGTGTTGATCAAGGAAACAAAGAAAAACTGTATTAAACAGAAATGCAACATCCACTCGGAACATTTATATTATGAAATTCCTTTATTTCGTTCAATATTCGGTTAATTAGCTTAATTAGCTTAAGCAAAACAAAACCCAAAACCTGTATCTCTAGTCACATGGATTGCCTAAAAAGTTTGCGTTCTTCACGGGTCTTGTCTGAAGCATGTTATCCAGTTAGCTTCTGTTGCAACTACTGATGTCACGCATGCTATTAGCAAATTCTTCCTAGGACAAACACTAACGCGCCTTCTTCCTAGGACAAACACTAACGCGCCTTCAGATTAATGGTTGAGATTGCATCTTATATTAAGTATTAATATTAAAAAAATTATTAATTCACATTGGAAACATCTATACTTAAATGCAGTCATTGTATTTTAATTTCTATTTTGTTCAAAAAGACAACCCTTTTTAATTTCACATTGCTTCATCACTTCACTTGTCGTCGACAAGTGAACTTTGTTGCCCAGCTCATAATTCCCACCCCTCATTTTTTCACCATAAAAATACTCAGACTCTGAAAATTGGTAGCTCATGGGAAACTCAATTCAGAAGCTCAAGCTAATTGTGGCCATGGCTATAAGTAATCGTCATAAACTCCAAAGCTCACAATTTGGATGACCATGAATTTGAAGATTGCTATGGGTACATCACACAAGCGTACTGTTGGGCGGCCATGCCTCTGGGTAATCAGATAGATGAGAGTGAACAAAACCAAGCTTTTGAATTTCACCATCATACCATCGTCACTGAGTTAGAGAGAGAGAGAGAGAGAGAGAGAGAGAGAGAGATAAGGTAGTTAAAACAATCAGCCCAGAACGAAAGAGATACAAACTTTGATACAAACAATGTGGAAATGGCGGAGCTCAGTCCAGTGATAAAATATGCACTGGCTACTGCTGCTGCTACATAAGAATATCTAGCATTGTCGTACAAAAATAAGAAACAGCCCAATATTGTCCTGAATCCTAAAAAAAATAAGAAAAAGAAAAGTGAGGGTAAACAAAAACCCTATCCCTCCGCCTCAAATACTTCCATGGTTCTAACTACACTTAAATTGATAATGCACAATACTACTACACATTAGAGAGCTAACAGCAAAGCTAAAGAAGTTGATGCAGTCAAGTTCCAACTGAAGCCACCCCTACTGGAAACAAGTCTTCGTTATTATGTTGTGAAGAAGGTCCATAGCTTCTTTCCTATTGAGGCTTCACCAGGATGTTCAGACTCTTCATCGTCATCATCTTCTTCAATGGGAGTACCATTCTGGGATTCACTCCTGTACTCATCTCCATCAACAAACTCTTGACCCCCTTCTGTTGAACCATTCACCTCTTCACTAACTGCCGTATTCTCTTCCATATTTTTTATTGCATCTGCATCACCATCTTGAGTGTCTCCAAGAGTCCCACACTGAGCACAGAGGAAAAAAGAGAAAACACATCAGAAAAATATTTTGAAGAACCAGCTTTTGACTTCTTGAAAGATATAAAAACATGTGATGTGAGGACAGGTCAGCTCTTAACATGTTTTCTTAGACATACTGAACTTGTGTAGTAGAAATTGATTCTAATCCATAAAACAAATAGAAAGGCCTCATTCACACCCACACACACACACCCCTTCATCCTATCTAGTGAAATTTTAATGGGCTAGTGAAGATGCCTACACTCACCCGCACCAAGTGTGTGCTTCCACCATTCTCGCTACCAACTCCTATTGAAGTAGCAAGAGCAGCTTTAGAGTAGTGCTCAGTAGCTCTAGCATTATCGACCTCTTCCTCGTTATCTTTGACAAGGTCACGCGATGCACTTGCAGCAGCAACTGTAACTCCACTGATCACATAACGTGTAAACTTACAAGTTAGTTTCATGGAATGACCACCATAGAATGGCAACAGGATCATAAGTTTTATCCCTTTCATGATGCTAAAAAATAACTTTTACATCCATTATCTGATACAGTGCTCTAGAAATAATTCTTAATTGTGGTAGCTTTATTCCAACCTAAAACAAATGATATTTCAATTCAAGAAGCTGCAATGCATTCCAATGTTTTTACATGGTACTTAAGATATAACAATTTAAATACTTACATTTTGGGTCGCCGTAGATTGTATCGACTTTCCCCTGGAGCTTGCTCAGCTGGAAGAACTTTTTCTCGCCTCTTCTTGCGCTGGGCACCCATGACACTGTCAGAACGTCCTTCACTATCATCCCCACCACTCACAGTGATTTGAGATGTCTGAGCACGGCCACGCTTCCGTCCATTTCTAGCTGATCTTTTATCAGCAAGACTAGAACCACCATGGCTTTCAGTATGCATATCAACAGAATCCTCAGCAGTCCCATTTGCATACTCACTGTCATTTGTTTCGAAAGCCTCCCCAAGTATAGCCTTAGCATCTTTAACAACAGCTTTCACAGAGCGAGTTCTCTTAACTGCAGGCCTGCCTCTCCTGCCTCCTCTCCTACTTGGCTTTTGGACACCACCCTTCAAATCAGAAGGCTGAGAATCTTCTGGAAGATCAGGTGCCTCACTATTCATGTTGCTATGTTCATCGGGTGAAGGATATTGAACAGCTTCAACCTCTCTGATTCTGTTGTCGGATTGAACCCTCTGGACATCAAAAGAATCACTTGCAACTCCAAAAGATAGTTCAGCCTCATTTTCAATGCCACATCCTCTTTTGGATGCCTCTACATTTTGCTCACCAGAGAATGGTGCTTCATTTGCCAAATTTTGAGGAGAGCCAAACTCAATCTTTTTCCCTGGTGAGAGATTAAATATCTTTGAGGTGCATTTACGGAGCCAAGACATGGTACCACCAGAAACTGGAGATCTCGAATCAATACCAAGAGATATCTCATTATTTTGCCTCTGAGCCAGATTTTCATTGAAACCTCCCTTCAAATAGTCATCAGCCAGTCTTGATGGGGGAATGACCTCTGCGTTTTCAATTTCAGCTAAAGGTCGTAGATTAGAAAGCACAAACTCAGAGATCATTTCACCACAGTTTGTGCAACTCTTGAATTTCTCAATAAACAAAATAAAGGATTCTCTCTCCTTAATAAATTGTTCCCGTTGGTCTCTCAGTTTCTGGCTAAGGTCAAGAAGTTCATCAATGTCTTTTCTTATTTCAACGTGTTGCCTTTCAAGATGCTCCTTATTTGCATCAGCTTCTTGTCTTTCTTTTTCTATTTTAAGTCTTTCAACTTTAATTTCTTCCATTTCTCTTCTAGCTACCTCTCTCAAGTAATTAACATTGTCTAGTTCTCTTTCTCTTTCTTCCGAAAAAGACTTCTCTCTTTCACGCAAGGGTTTCTCCATCTCCTCCAACCTATTCTGCATATCAGTTTCAAGTTCTCTTTTCCGTGTTTCCAATTCATGAAGCATTTGGCTTCTCTCACTTTGAGCTTTCTCAGCTAATACTGACTTCTCATGCTCCATATGGGCTTCAAATGATTCCTTGGCCAATTTGAGATCATCTTGCTCCCTTTGTATGTAGTCCTGAGCCACCACCCTTTCACTTTTCAACCTTTCTTCTTCAACATGTTTCCATTTTTCTACTTCTTCCTTCTGTTCATTTACATTCTTCAGCTCTTTCTCAATCTCAGCTCTTTTGTCATCCAGCTCTTCCCACTCTCTCTCAAAAAGCTCCTTTTGCTGCTTCAAGTCTTCAGCTTCCTTCAGAAGCAGTTCTTTCTGTGGCATGTACTTCTCAATTTCCTGTTTTAACTCTGACTGCAGCCGGTGATACTCTGACCTCTCCTCTTCACTTACTTTCAGTCGATCCTTCTCCTCACTAATCTTCTGTAGCTGTTCTTCATTATTAGCCCTAATCGTCTCAACTTCAGCCAAAAGCCTAACCAAATCCTCTTTATCAGCAATTAGTTGTTTCTTCTCGCTTTCCAAGTCCTTCTCCTCAGTTTTAATGGACTTCTCCTTTTCCTTCAAGGATTTCATTTTTGATTCAAAGTCCTTCTCTTTTTCCCTGACCTTTTCCCCTTTCTTTTCCAATGCCTGCTCCCGTTTTGCAACTTTCTCCTCCATGTGATTGATTTCAGATTCCTTCTTCTCCACATCAACCAGCCTGTTTCTCAATTCATCATCCAAGGATTTTCTCTTTTGATCAATTTCCAACTCAAATTCGCATTTCTTTGCATCCAAAATGGCGTTGTGTTCATCAATAATCTTCTGGAGCTCAACCTGTGGGTCCCATGAAAAAGAAAAGATTCAGGAGCATGACAATGATAATAGAATGATGATTTCACTCTAGATACCAAGCCATTCTTTAACAAAATAAGGAGATCGGATCCACAAAGGGGGAAACAAACAGGAAATAGACTTTAAACAGATTGAATAAACGAAGAGTGTAAAGAAGAAATGAAAAGAAAGTTTATCTCCCCCACCCCAAAAAACAAAAAAAACCTCCCAGAAATAGAGTTTTAAACCTTCTTGAATACCAAATACATTGACACAGCTACTTTTGTGACCAAATTAAACCTACATCAGGTATAGACTTGTACACGGCAAGTCATACCAAGTCATACCCCTAACAAGTTTCCAGATGTTAGTTGTAAGTTAACTTAACGCCATACAGCATCATTGCATAAGGTTCAAATTGCTTTCAATGTGTCTATCTCTATCAACAGTGATATAGGCCTCACCCTTTCTCTAGCATTGAGCTTTTCTTCCAATGCAAGTAACTCTTTCTCCTTCATCTCTAGGTTTATTCTCATAGTATCATATTCCTGCACATAAAAGAAACTTACTTAAACAAATGAATTATGAGAAATCCAAAAACAGCTCAACATAAAACACTACTCGCCTTTTCTTTCAAAGTCAGATTTGCTAGCCTGCTGCTTATATCATCTTCTTTCCTTTTCAATGTCTCATTAGTTGCATCGATCTTCTTCTGAGCATCTTCCAGGTCCTTCTCTTTCTGCTTAAAAATCCTATCGTTCTCATTTGCCCTCTCTTCTCTTTGATTGAGAATTCTTTGCCCCTTTGCTAGCCGCTCTTCTCCCTCTTGCAGTTTCCTTTCCCATTCTAGCAAGTCCTCCCTCCGCTTAGACAAAGAATTCTCATGTGCTTCCTGTCTGAGAAAAGTCAAACCAACTATATTAAAACAAGAAACAACTTTCATATTTAAGATGTATAGATTGCAAACACACTGATTCCACCCTCCCACCAACCCCTCCCGAAAGGGAAGAAAAGAGGATGCATTGACAAAGCAAACATATTAGACAACAACAAAAGGAAAATATCAAGGGGCTTCATCATACTCTGAATTGAAGGATAACCGATCTCTTCGAAGTGCAATTTCTCGAGCCTCCAAGTCTTTTGATTTCCTCTCAAACTCTGAACTTTTCCGGCTCACCTCAGCTAGCTTGGCATCGGCAGCACGCGACTTTGCCTCTAGCTCCAATGATTTCTCTTCTATGCTAGCAACCAAAGCATTTGCCTCAGCCAACTTTGAATCAGCAGTAAACTTAATTTCTGCATTTTCTGAACGAATCTCATGCAAAGCTTTCTCTAGCTGCATAAGAAATGTACCACATATTAGCAAATTCAACCACAATCAGCTTTCAAGTTAATAACATAGATTGCCAACAATAACCATCAAACTAAAAGCTTTAAAATTTATCAAATTCAAAATATAGAGAATTAAAAGGCTGGTTTTCATCTAACAAAAGAAAATTGTTTAAACGCATATATTTAAAGCCAAATGGAGTGACTACACTAGAACACTTGGAAACTCATATATACATATACAAGAACATTTAAACTACAAAAGAAAATGACAAATAAGGCTTTATTGATAACATCCACTTTATTTGGTTGTGTACAATTCTTTAGGAATTTCTACTTTGCCAGATCATAGTCAGACAAAGGCAAAGTAGAAATTCCAAGAATTGTACAAAAACAAATAAAGTGGATGTTATACAAGGCTTTCCACAAATTGAGAGCTGGCCATTAAATAGTCTGGAGAGAGAGAGAGAGAGAGAGAGAGAGTAAGCCACATAAATCTTACATCATGCACACACTGCTTCTCAACCCCCAAGGCCTTCCTCAAATTCTCCTCACGCTTTTCAATCTCAGATATTGCAATCAAATGAGCTGCTTGTTCTCTTCTGACAGCATCTTTTGCTTCTGTTAATGACTGCCTGAGTTCTTCATGCCTAGAAGTCCACTCC
Organism: Prunus avium; assembly: GCF_002207925.1. The sequence goes on along the minus strand of NW_018921745.1, from coordinate 254,401 downwards.
TTTTTCTCAATCAAGAGCAGCCCCATATTGTATTGGTATTCAAAAAGCTGGACACAGCAGCAGTTAGTCAATCAAAAATAACTTTTAACAATAACGCCTATCTAAAACAGGAATATGGACTAGAAGCTTATCAAATTGTGCCAATCCAAATAATTTATTGTTAAGTCTATACTTAGAGAATGGATAATGGGCTACGGCACTTTACAACTACAAACTCTATATCCACATCTCTCAGATATCACAAGGCAACCAAAAAGAAAGAGGATTATGAACAAGTAGACTACTGTCACAATGATAATAGTAGTACACAGGTTTTTACTTATTTCTTTATACTCCTTAACGTACTCCCAATGCTTTCCCCAATATAGTATACATTCAATTTTTAAAACAAATCAAGATTATTCCATTACGATTTAATCAGATAGTACCAAACCTTGACTCAAATTTTAACAAACTCCTTTTCTTACTCTTTTAAGCTTAGCATCTGCCGACACCAAAATCATCTTAAAACCTATTGGTATTTACAGAAATAATAATAATACAAACTACCCAACCGTTGAGACTTTGGAGGTAGTGTTTATTTTTTAATGATACTAACTAGCACTGTAACGACACAGCAGCACTTCTGAGATGTTAATTTTAATACTACTTTTGCAAAACCCTATTGAAGTTGACTTGGGAATTTTTCCTGCAGATGATGGATAAAAGACTAAAATTTTAGGTTGCCATCAAATTATAGAGATGAAATCAAAATGCATAATCAAAAGGATATTTGTGTTACTTATTCTATGCAAGACAACTTCACCTACCAATTCTCCTAAATCACAAATGCCCATGCCACGAAAAAGAATAAATTCCAATACTTTCTCACTGCCCGATACTATGCACAAGTTGAACGCCTTCCCCATTACCCAAAAAATAAAAAGCTAACGAAAGAATATCCACATACTTGAAACTATTAGAACTAAACATCACAAGATTCAAAATACACTCCACCAACCTCATTTTCGAGCTCTGAAACCCTCTGAGCCAACTCTTCACGGTCGGTGGTCCCCTCGCCAGACTCCACCTGCATATTCCCACCATTCTCAAGCACTGAACCCGAAGCCGGCGTCCTGGGTTCAAACAAGGAGAGACCTTTCCCCTTCGCAACGACACCATCCCCAGAGTTGAAGTTCGGTGCCCCGGATTTCATGTTCGAGCCCGACCCAGTTCCGGTCTTCTCAGCCCCAGTTTTGGGCGTGAGAGACCAACCCGACCACCGCTGCGGCGTAAACATCAAAAAACTCTCCACAACAATAATCCCAGAACGACAGATCGTAACTTCAACTTCATAAGCACATGCACGCCAAAGCCAAGTGAGCGATTCGACAAACCCCTAAAATTCAGAAACTGAACCAACTTTCCTCCAGAGAAAAACCCTAATTAAAGCAACGAAAGAGCGTTCAGGAGTGAAAACCCTACCCTGGAACCGATCGGAATTCCGAAATTCCGGCGAATTGAAGTTCGAAATTCGGACAAAAAGCAAGAACTTTTACTCAGTAACCAGTGTCTCTCTATCTGCTTTCAGTCTTTTAGCAGAATCCCTAGTCCGGACGTGAACGGAATTCCCAAATTCCGACGAATAGGAGATTTCAAGTCCGGTAACGTCTTCAAGCACACAGAGACACACACACACACTCTCTCTCTCTCCAGAGCCACCTTTGTGTGCTTTGCGCGGATCACTCACGTTCCTTCTTTTTTTATTTATGGGCCCGCCAGCAATTTCATCTCTCAAAATTATCATTTTACCCTTCGTTTTCCTATGGTTCAATGCGCCACCTCTAGGGTAGTTTCGGAATTTAAACTGGTAGCCTTTATAGAATCAAACGTGGGTGCTCGGTTGTGTTATTTGTTATGACGAATTTGCCCATGGTTGGTAGTGTCCGTTTGGGTGGGTGAAATGGATAAATTGGTAGAGAGTTAGGGGTATTTTGGTAAAGTGGGCATGTTCTTATGTTTCCGAGAATATACCTTGTACCGAGATGCCACGGTGTTAGGGAGCTGTTAAGTTGGGAAGAAGGGGATTGGGTCTTGAAGATAAGCATTGCTTTGTCGCATGTGGCTTTTGGTCATCATCACGAGTCACGACTCACTCTCTATAAAAGTAAAATATTTTAAATAAAAAATATAAAAGTTTCAAAATAGTATGTTATTCATTCTGAGTTTGGATCCCTTTTTTTTTTTTCTTTAAGTGTTCACTTCACGTTGTGTTGTATGACATTCTAAATCTGAACACTCATTTCTTAAGAAATACATTCATTTGGTGACTACATTTTTTTTTTTTTAAACTATGTCATTTCTTATGAGAAATGTTTGGAGCAACTATAGTGGACATTTTAAATAAAAAAAAAAAAAGTTTTAAAATAGTATGTTATTCATTCTGAATTTGGATCCCTTTTTTTTTTTCTTTAAGTGTTCACTTCACGTTGTGTTGTATGACATTCTAAATCTGAACACTCATTTCTTAAGAAATACATTCATTTGGTGACTACATTTTTTTTTTTTTAAACTATGTCATTTCTTATGAGAAATGTTTGGAGCAACTATAGTGGACAGTTGCATCCACCTAGCTAATACGAAGTTACTTGTATAAAATTGGCTCGTAAGGAAAACGTGTCTAAAAGTTCATGTGAATTCATGAAATATATATTTTTTTAAAGATCAAAGATGTCCAACAACTCATATTATGCCAACATAGGCTAATGTAGGATATTGCGTCCTAATTGAGAGCTTACATACCAAAATTAAAGCTTTCATGTGGAATTTAAAGCTTTCATGTGAAATTTAAAGCATGCATGTACTGAATTGAAGCCTTCAAATATGAAATCAAACCCTTTAGAGCAAGTCCACCCCAAAAGGCTAAGGCAAGGCAAAGGCTGCCACTATTCACATGAATAGTGGCAGCCTTGCCTTTTTTGGTTCCACCCCAAAACGTTAGGGCAAGGGCAAGAAAAAAAAAGATTATGCAACAAAATATAAACAATTTAGAAATGTAAGAAATAAAATGATTATGCAAGAAAAAAATTAATATGGAATTAAAAAAAAAATTACAAATGCAAGAAAAAAAAAATTACAATTTACAAATATTGGAAGGAGAAGAGTTTATATGAGGATTTGGTGTGGAAAGTGAATAAAATTGTTATGTATTTATAGGGAAAACATCCATAATTTTTTGGTATTTTTTTAAAAAAATTTGAATTTTTTTTGGATTTTTTTCGCTCGCTGACGTCAACGCCTTCGGGCTTGATTTTTTGGTATTTTTTTAAAAAAATTTGATTTTTTTTTGGATTTTTTTCGCTCGCTGACGTCAACGCCTTCGGGCTTGAGCCCAAGTAGGATTTGCCCATGGGCTTGCCCAGGCTGGTGGGTCCCAGTGCTTGCTCGAGTTGGTTTTGTTGCGCTTGAGGGGGATTTGGGCTCCCAGGGGGCCTGATGCTAGGGCAGGGCCCCTGCGCTGGACATGCTCTTAGGTCTAATATCAATGTTTGTACTGTAATTGGTCAAGTAACCAACTCAATTAGATCAATCATGTGTCACGTATTTAGAGGCGATTACACTAGCCAGTGAAGTGTTGTCGTGTGTCGCCATCATAATCAATCTCAAGAAGTCTCATATCGAAGTATTGTAAAAATAGAGACTCTCCCTCACTTTAAAAAGGAGATCACTCTCTCACTTTGGATCTCTCTAAATACTCACTCTTTCGAATCCTGGCTATTGTACTTAAGCCAACACTTGTATCATGTAATCACAACCATTACATTAATGTGAACACCTCTAATTCCGTGGATGTAACCTATTCGGGTGCACCACATATATTTGTGCTTGTTTACTCCTTTTTTGGTCATCCATCCTAACATGCTAAAGAAATTACCATGTTGAAGGCCCTCACCTTCCATCTAATCTTGTCAAAGGACCCTAGTGACCGAAAACATGGAGGATAGAGAATTTGATTTCATGAAGGAAGGGTAAAAGGGAAATGGATTGGAGGGATTAGGGCAGCTATCAACATGGAGGAGGCCCGACGCCCAACTTGTAGGCAGAAGAAGAAAGGTGAGACAAAGTTGGAGTCATTTTTAGGCCATGTTTGGTGTTTTATATGATGGATTGAATTGGATAACACATTAGAGTCATGGTTTTTTGAAGGAAAAATGGAGGGAATCTTCCAAGTTTTGTCCCAATTAAATGTAGAAGGTGGATTAATTATGAAATGAGCTTATATTTCTAATTTCCAATTTGATAAAGCAATTCATGTTCGTGCACATTAAAACTAGTATTTGTTTTATTTTTTTTAGTAAAAATTCAATTAATTTGTGTATGATATGATATCTAAATGAGTCAGTCTTTCAGGTTTTTGTCTTTATTTTATTGCCTACTTTTCTTTTGCATATGGTTACAAGATTTCCAGGTCAAGTCTTCCTCTTCAGTTCAAACTAGCGCACACGTGCACGATGATCTTGCTATTATTTAGATAAAGAAAATGAATATGGATACATTGCAAAGTTACCTCGTCAAGAGAGTTGCTATTTCACAAATTCAAGACTTTTTTTGGACGAAAAGGCTTCCATTAAGAACAAAAGAGGAGTACAATAAGCCACTAATCTGAAGAGAAAAACTAAACTCAAGGAAAAAGGCTAAACTCGTAGAGTCTAGAAACCATAGATTTTCCCCACATAAAAAAATAAATAAAATAAAATATATAAAAAAACCCATACTATTACACTTACGGAGGGGAAGTCCATCAAAAGCCAGAACCCGCACCAGGGACGGAGGTGGGTGGTTAGCCCATCCTTGCGGAAACACTGCCCATAATCCTATTGCTGCAGTCACATGAGCAGCACGATTTGCTCCACGAGGGATCCAACACCATTCCACATCAAAGAATCCTGCACTCAGACGCCTGATTTCGTCCAGCAACGGAAGAATGGTCCAGGCCTTTGTACACGCGTTTCGTCCAGCAACGGAAGAATGGTCCAGGCCTTTGTACACGTGTTGCCCTTTATATTGTCAATGAGGACTTTTGAATCAGATTCCATCACTATCCTTGAGTAGCCACTCTGTTTCGTGCACATCAGAGCTTCAATGGATGCTTCGATTTCTGCATTCAAGGCACTGTTACAACTGTGCTTTCTAGCATATCCAAAGCAAATCTCCTTGTTCTGATTTCCCATCATCACACCCAAACACGCCTTATGGTTTTTTCAGGCAGCATCAAAATTGATCTTAATTGCACCATTTTCATAGGGTTTCCAGATAGCAAAAGGCGGGGTGATGACACTAGCCCCAATCTTGGAAGAGTCAACTTGATGCTTCACAACTTCAAATTCTGCAGTTGCAGAAACAACATTTTCCACCACCCTTTTGGGATCAATCATAAAGTATTCAAAAAGGAATTTGCACCTTATTTTCTAGATCTCCCACGCTATAAAACTAGCCAAAGATAGAACCTAAACATTTTCATACTTGGACAAAACATGATAGTTTAACGACCCATTGAACCAATGATCAATAGTGGTGAGACTTTGAGGGTTCACTCGATAATTCAAAGGGGAGCCAAACCAGAACGCTTGGGTCGAAGGGCAAAGAAAAATAGGATGTTTCTCATATTCCTCATACTGATTGCAAATGGGGCATATGGGGGACAAAATAACCCTTTTACGATACAGGTTTAGCCTGGAGGGCAAGGCCCTCCCCATCATGCGCGCACAACCGCACCGCACCCAAAAGCAGGAAACCCCGTGTTAACGCACTTCCCCTCGGCCCGGAACTCCAGGCCGTGAGATTTGCGCGGCAGACAGAGAAAAAACTTGATTTTTGGGAGAGTGGAAATCGTCCAGATGCCTTTCCAAACACATCTCTCAATCACATGGGACGAACGGTTATTCCCCCCGATGGAAGAAACATAGACCAACCTGCTTGTTGTAACCTGACTTCACAAAATACAAACCAGAGTTGTTCCAAGGCCACACAATTCTATAATCCCTATGCAAATTGCCAATAGGAACCTCACAAATTAGCTTAATGGTGTCCTAGCTCACAAATTAAGGTATAGCTTGTGTGTTCCATGTTCTAGTCTGACCATCTAAGATCTCACTTACCAATTGAGGAGCATTCAACGACAAATTGATCAACTGATCAACAAAACCGTGGTGAGGAGGAAAGAGCCATCGTGAAGGAAACGTGCATCTAATGCTTAGAAATGAACTTTAGCCACAACCTATACAACAAAAACATTCTAAATGGCGAATTCATTTTGTTTATACTAGTTGAGCTAAACCTTTTTCATTTTAAACCAAGTATCTTAGCCTAGTATCTTTGAACACAAATAGAAAAGGGAAAAATGGAATAGATATTTACCCTTGATGACCTTTTGTTGATTTCTCAAGAATGAACACCTTTGTTGGAAAGACCTTTTCTTTCTCTTGATTTTGACTCCTTCACCTTAAGGCTCCAAGATTGGAGTAATCTACCTCATCACACCAAATGCTCCTAGAGATGAAGAGAAGGCAATTAAGAAGTATGGATGCTAGTCTACTTCTTGATTAGACCAATTTTTGGTTTATGGAAGATGAGATACAAAGATGATCACTCATCAACCAAAGTAGGAAAACCAAAAACCCTAGCTAGGTTTTCTCTAACACTTAGCTTATATAGGACAACACAAAAGGCAATTTGGTGGGTATTTGGGGCTCCATTTGGTCCATGGGTCATGTCATCTTATGCCACTTATCCATTGAGCCCAATAGCCTTTTGGGCTATTTTGTCCCTTTCCTTTTAAATCATATTTAAAAGCCCAATCCAATATTTCTATATGTCAATATTAATTTCATAAATAATCTTTTAATTATAATTTAACTATTAAATTATAATTATAGTCTTAGTTAGCTGATCTGGTCGAACTATTTGACTTTGGTCAATTGCTCCGGTTAACATGTTGACTTTTTACCGTTGACTTTGACATTTGATTATCAACCATTGAGTTGTGTCTCCTCATTTGTACCTCTAATCACATTCTTTGGGTGTGCAGATTTGTAAGTTCCCTTTACCAAGGTAATGGGTTGACTCAACTCCTCAGAGATGATATACGAATTAAATTCCAAAATTTAATTCTTTCTATTAATAAAGGTTAATTGAAACCTTGTATGACATCCACAAACCATGGTTGTCGCCTAACAACAAGTCACGATTATCCAAGCTAAATGAGATGTTGTGAAAGAACCAAATGAGACGTTGTGAAAGAACCTATTCAAATTGGAATGACCCTGCAATTGAATCCTTCTCTTATGTCAATACTCCTTATTTGCATTATTAGATCATGGAATTCGATTGTCAATATCCTAATGTGAATCATTCCTTTTATATGATTATCCTGATAAGATTTGAAGACTTCTTCTTTCAAGTCTTATCCACTACTCTGCGCAGAGATTTGACCAATCATATCTTGGAGAATTCTCTCTCATTTACTGAGAGTATAGATTCCTTGTTGTACATTCATTTGCTTACATGACTTTATTGAGAATCCTGATGAGCATCTTTAAGCTATGCCTAATTCAGCATGACCGTATAGTGCCCTTAAAGATTAACAACATAGCCACAAAACATCTATAATGCCTCAGGTCTAAGGATTAGTTTGCACCATTGCAATTTATGAGTTCCAGCTTGACATGTGAGTAAAGACTTCCATGCTATAACTCATGTGTTGGATTGCGTTCAGTATACTTGTTCTTCTACAAGCACCTACACACATATCGATGTGTCTCCACACTCAATGACTTGAGACCTTGTCATTCCCTACATATAGAGACGATACTTTGTGTACTGGTCTTGATGCCCAATCAATATTCCTATGACCAGGAACATATTCAGGATTTAGGGATGATGAGAAGTCTCTATGTATGCAATCTCATTACAGAGCTCTCATATCCACTTGTGTATTCCTTGGACTATGGTTGTTCTACATATTGAAAGATAATATAGAATAATTTAATGTATAAAACAACCTTTCTTGCCCACATAATATGTCTTTTATCAAAGATATCCTTAACTCTAACTATCACATAATTAGTTGGCTTTAAGGGCATATTTCTAACACACCAGTCCTGCCAAATGTTGGTACTGAGGCCATTGAAAATTGATGTCTCATATTCTCTCTTATGACCTCTCTACCTACCAGCAGACTCACCCAACCCCAAAAAGGACGATGACCAACCACAGCATTCATAAAATCACAATTTGGAAAATACCTGGCCTTTAACAATTTCGCCCAATAAGTATTAGGGTCATGAATCAGTCTCCAAGCTTGTTTATCAAGGAGGGCTAAATTAAAAGTGTTGAGGTCTCTGAAACCCAACCCACCCTCAGATTTAGGAAGACAAAAAGCAGACCAGGACTTCCAATGAATCTTTGAGTCAGAGTCCTGCTATCCCCACAAGAACTTGGCCAACTCACTGTTTATTTCATCACATAGACATTTTGTGAATTTAAAACAATGCATGGGATAAGTGGGAACAGCAGTGGCAACTCCTTTAATTAGAACCTCATTCCCAGCCAAAGAGAGCGAGCTCTGTTTCTAGCCCGATATCTTATCCTTCACACGCTCCTTAACGTAATTCATAGCTTCCTTCTTAAATCTCCCCCACATTGTTGGCATCCCCAGATAATTCCCGGGATTGTTCGTTCCTTCCACTCCTAAAATAGAACCAATTGTAGTCTTCATCTCAGGAGGAGTATTACTACTAAAGTAAAGACATGATTTTGGATGATTCACTAACTGACCTATGGCAGCACAGTAATGATCCAGCAAATGCATAAATCTTCGATAGTTTGTCTCATCAGCTCTGAGGAAGAAGCCATGCTCTTTCTCACTTACTATTTGCAGATGACTCACAAATTCAAGACTTGGCGACTGATATTTGTGTTAATTTATGATACAGACTCACTATCCTCAAGCATTGACTATGTGTACAAACTTACCATCTTATGCTATCTTGCCACCAAATAAGCATTGTTTTTCAGTGTGTATATTGTGGGATGAACCTCAAAACTGGTGGTGTTGCACCCAAAGTGGATATAAGCTATACATAACTAACCTAAACAGTTGGTGCTTATTGCTCCTCTAGGGTCATCATAATAAAATGATGTGAATAGTGAATTTGAGTAACTTTTGTGCTTCAAAGCCATTAGTTTCTACCTTGTAGAGGTTGTTGGATGAGAAGTTTCCTTAATGTGTTTTCTTCACCTTTCAACTAGATAGGCAGACAAAATCAAATCCTTAATTATCCTAAATCCTTTTGTACTTGGGTTTGAAAGTTTGCCATAATTCTCATATTATTTTGTGATTATGTTACTTTAATTGTTATCTTTTATTACTGATGATTTAAGCAAATTGATTTCCAAGTTAAATGATAATGAAATACAAAAAAAACAACCTAGGGGAGAAATATAGTCCAAATGTGATTCTATTTATATTTAAAATATATATTTATGTTAACTGTTGAATTTCTTAGTGGAGATCTTCTTTTATCTTGTCTCTTCATTAATTTTGACCATGGCCACAGCTCAATATGCAATAGCCAACTACTATTAAATATCTTTTCATCATAGTTTCTGGTTTTATGCCATCATATATGGATAATACTTTAATTACTGAAACAAAACTAAATTGAATAATATTGTGTTATCCAATTTTTTTTATTTTTTATTTGGTAAATACCACGAGGTGTCTCCATACCCGAAGGGTAGGATTAATCCCCACTCAGGGTTCGGCTTTCCCTGGCCACAAAGTGCTTCCAACGGGTTTTGAACCTCTGTCATTGAGACACCATGTATGCAGCTGAATCGACGCAACAGTAGCTCGCCAGCTAGAGGTGGCAGTTTGCCAACCGCACCACACCTTGTGGTTTGTGTTATCCAAATCTTAAGTTATACATATTTGACATATAATTAACTATTTGGGATTGCTTCAGAAATGATTAAAAGCATTTTTAGACAAATATAAACACTTCTTAGCAAACACACTTAAAAGTTCTTATAGGTGATAAGATTAAGTGCCCGCTTGGCATTGCTTATTTGGGGTGATAAGTGATTTTTAAAATTTTTTAAGAAGTCCAGCCCGTTTGGTAAACTGTGAGAAAATCACTTATTGTAATTGCTGTGAGAGAAAGCTATAAGGGAAAGCAGCTAATGAGGTGCTTTCATTTTCTGATTATGCAGGAATCAGTTTTGAAGAGGCGCTGGATTTAATGATTATGCCACAATCATTTTCTGATTATAAGGAAATCAATACCAACAACACTTTGAACAAAAAAATTTACCAAACGCCAAACTGCTTTCTCTCACAGCAAATCTGACAGCGATTATTGTTTACCCATTTCTGTTTGTTTCCTATGATGGTAGGGTAAAGTTCCCCATTAATTCGAAGACCATGGTTTGGTCAACAAATTAACTTTCTTTATGTGTCGAGCGTGCCACTGTTAGCAATTTTTGATTCTAACAGACTTGGGAATAAGAATAGCTTGCGCCCCAAGCTATTGACTTTGATCA
>NW_018921745.1:207180-242272 GCF_002207925.1 Prunus avium | reverse complement strand
GCTGAAATCGTTTCAAGCGGCCCAGGAAGTGATGTGGGCTCTTTGCTTTTGGTTTTGGCGTGTCAAATTTGGGCCCAAACAATTATTTTCACAGCATAGCAATGCCAAACTGGCCCTAAGTGCCCATTTGGCATTGCTTATTTGGAGAGATAAGTGATTTTAAAAAAAATTTGGAAAGCCCAACCCGTTTGGTAAACTATGAGAAAATCACTTATTATTAAAAATTGTTGTGAGATAAAGCTATAAGGGAGAGCATCTAATAAGGTGCTTTCATTTTCTGATTATGCGGGAATCAGTTTCGGAGAGGTGCTAGGTTTAATGAAATTTATGAACTTCTGAAAATACTCCAATCTATTTCACGCAATCTCTTCTCTTCGTGTGTTTTCTCCTTTGCATCCCTTTGCTTCTTCACGCCATCTCTTTCACAGAGTTTTCCTTCTCTTGAATCTCTTCTATTCTTCCTTTTTTTCTTTCTTGTTGAATCAATTGAAGCACACTCCTGAGAAGCCACAAGACTCAAGTAAGAGGCATGTTATGTTTATTTCTTCTCAATTTCATTCTTCCCTCTTTCTCTTCAATTTCTAGGGTTTTAACTATAAATTTCATTTTTCACTCTCTCTTTAATTTCTAGGGTTTTAACTTCAATAGTTGTTGCTATTGGTTTTTATTTGTTTTTTTTTTTTCCGTTCTTGTTTTTGTTTCTTTGACATAATATTTATTTTTAATGGAATATATTGGATTTAAATTGAAACATTAGTTTAGAGCATTTGGATACAAATATTTAATTTTCAACATAATACTTTATTTATTTTATAATTAAAATAATTTTTAGGATGTGATGGAAACATATTTAATAAAAAATATATATATATAAGTGAAGGTGAAAGTGCTTGTTCCCTTCTATCAAACACTTTAACACAAAATCATTTCAACATAATGCAATTTTTAGTCATTATACACAATTCACAGCACTTTCACATAAAAATTTACCAAACACTTAGAAACTAATTATTGTACCAACAACACTTTTAACAAATAGTTTACCAAGTGTCAAACTACTTTCTCCCACAGCTGATTTCTCATACACAAATCTAACAACTATTATTTTCACAGCACAGTAATGCCAAACTGGCCCTAAAGGCTTGTTTAGGAGTGATTCTGGATAAGCCAAAAACCACTGCTATGGAGAATCACTTCTCTATATAATAACTTTAAGTGATTTTAAGTAATTATATGGAGAAGCACATAAGGGGTGGTTCTCAATAAAAGTAATTCTGGCCTATGGCTCGTTTGGGAATAATTCTAGATATATCAAAAATCACTTTTATGGAGAATCACTTTAAGTGGTTTAAGTAATTTTATGAAGCAAGCACGTATAAGGTACTTCTCCCCATAAGTAATTTTGGGTTCCAAACGAGTCCTAAGAAGTGTTTTCCACAGTGGCGTAGCCAGGAATTCTCTCAAGGATGGTCAACATTATTAGCCAAGATAAATGGAAAAGCCATACCACCACCAGACTTAGACTAGGATGGTTTAGAGGAGAAGAAAAATGCATACAAGGATGTGCCATGAGTCACACATCAAATAAGAAAACTTGATTTTATGGGATTTTAGTATGAAATATATATTGACTTAATGAGCCATCATTTTTAGCCTAAATCGTATTTTACACTAAAACCGATTTTTCATATTTTTATTTGGTGGGAATTTGATTTTCTAGTATTTTTATTTGAATCCAAATGGGGGGTACTTCCTTATTTACATTGTAAACTTAAGTAAATGGAGTAATATAAAAATAAATAAAAGTAAAATGACAAAGACATTTACTTAAATGTTGAAAGTGGAAATAAGGTAATATGTACACTGTTACCATTGGGTTAGAAGGGTCAATAAAGTAATATGTACACTGTTACCATTGGGTTAGAAGGGTCATATGACCCTCCTAGGCCTTAATTGGCTCCGCCACTGGTTTTCCACAAGTCACTTCCAATTCCAAGTAGTTTTAAATTTCCAATGTAATTTGTAATAACAAAAGATTAAAAGAAACAAAATGGACACACAGACAAAGCAAGATAGCGGTATAAATAAACAAGGAAAGCAGTATGGTCCGACGTGGACTAATAATGCCACGCGTCACCTCCTAGTTTATTTGTTTTTTTTTGGTTGGTCAATCAGTTGAAAAAGTTGAAAGCCTGAAATTCTTTCGACCGCCATCACCTTCATCCCTATTGTTAAAGAAGCAGCAGATCCAAATCCGAAAAACCAAGAGAAACCCTTTTTGTTTTCTTCCCAAAACCCTAAATTTTCTATCTCTGAAGATTTCAGAGCTCAAGGAAGAAGAAGTAATGGGGGCGATTCCAGTGGTCCGCTTCCCGATCTTCAGGGCAGTGAGAGTGATAGGAGTGATAGTGGCTGCTCTAGTGCTCATCTGGACCATACGTTTCCGCGGAGGATTGGCTCTCATCTCAGACAACAAAGATCTCATTTTCAATGTCCGTTTCTTCCCAATCCTCTTCTTCTTTCAATTTCTTTTCCTTAAAGTTTTAATTTTGATTTTTCATATATTGTCATAATATCCATTGGGAATTCATTTTGAACCTGTTTTTTTGGGCGGAAATGGTTGATGTGTTTAACTCACTTCTTCTGGGTACTGGGTATATCACTTAATTTGTTTTAATGCTCATATTACTGTCAATATATGCAAAAATGTTTCTTTTCTTTACAACTTTGTATCTTTAACTTGTTACATTAGAATTTATATAGTTCATTATCATCTTGAGCTGGAAATTGATGCTTTTTTGATCTAGGAGAAATTCCTTTTTGTAAATTAAGCATTTGGTGCATTCCCATGACAAGTTGATAGAGCATTACTCTCTCTCTAAATTGTTTAACTTTTTAGTGTTCCATGAACTTATGGTTGTTTTGTCACTTGTAGGTCCATCCTGTGTTGATGGTGATTGGACTGATACTCTTAAATGGAGAAGGTAAATTTTCTGCTCTTATGGCGCTTGGCCCAGTATCTAGTTACTGATTTCTCCATAATTCTTCTCTCTCCCTGTAATCTTGACTTAAAATTGACGTGACTGCCTTAGATGATTATATACGCCAGTACAATGAGTTTAGTAGAGCATGCTAAGGATTATAAGAATGAGTTTCGAAGTGTTAGTGAAGGTATATAGTTTCTAAGTGACCTTTTACACTTGAAGAATTTGATTCACAGACTTTCTTAGTCAATTGCCTTTGAACTTACAAGAGTTTCCGTAACTATAGTTGAATGTTAGAACTATTCTTGGTGGGTTTTAGATGTATTTAGATATTTTTCTTTTCCTGCTTTTTCTAAGAGTTATGAGAGAGCATTAGGTAGATTTTTAGTGCATCTTGTTCTTGATAACATATAGCTTTATTTCCTTTGCTTGTATGGACTAGCTATATGTTTACCGAAAATGATTATGAATTAGAACCATCTCTACAATGATGCAGCCATGCTAGCATACAAGACAGTTTCAGGAACAAAAAGCTTCAAAAAACTTGTTCATCTTACGCTACAATTCATTGCCTTTTGTTTAAGTATTATTGGCGTATGGGCTGCTTTGAAGTTCCACAATGATAAGGGCATTGACAATTTCTACAGCCTGCATTCATGGTTGGGTCTAGCTTGCCTATTCCTCTTCACCCTCCAGGTACCTTCATAGTTACTATTTCTTATTCCTTTTTGGCCTTAGAAGATAGCTTCTATCTACAATTACTTTTATCTGGTTTTCACCCCCATTTTCTTTTGCACAGTGGGCTGCTGGTTTTGTATCGTATTGGTACCCAGGCGGCTCAAAAATTAGCAGAGCTACCTTACTGCCATGGCATGTGTTTGTTGGTATTTATACTTACGCCCTTGCTGTTGTTACTGTAACTACTGGTATTTTAGAAAAAGCCACATTCCTTCAAACCAACCACATAATCTCACGCTATTCAACTGAGGCTTTGCTGGTGAATTCTCTCGGAATATTGGTTGTTGTGCTGGGAGGTTTTGTGATTCTTGCTGTTATTACTCCCACCAATAATAATAGAGGCGACGTTCTCAGAGGATCAATAGAGTAAGCACAATTGTACTGTTTTATAGTTCACTAGCAGACCTAATTTTACTCTATATATGGATTACAGTATTTTGTTATTGTCAAAAGATGAATGTATTAAAGTAACAATTCCCTTTGTTCAATTAGAGTTGAAGAAGGGTCCGTTCCTTTCTCATTGTTTGTTCTTCATTTTAATCCACATCGTCTTTCTTTTCACAATGCGTCTTCAGTATTCATGTCTTGGCGGGTTCCATTGTGTTCATCTGCACTTAGAACGTAGCCTGTTCAAACAAATATTTCCACTAAGCTAAGTGGCCTTTGTTCTTTGGTCCATATAATATTCTGGCTTATGAACATCAACTTATTGACCAAAAAGAAAAAATCAACCTGGGCGTTCCTTTTTCTTCTTAGAAAAAGCTTTTTTAAAAGCCTTTATATTTTTCTGTTTTGCCCTGTAAAATTGTACAAGAACAATGATCGACTGATCTTTCAAAGCCAAGCAAACCGACATGTCCGCATGGTGGCACTTCATTGCCCACATTAAACAATTCTACCATCGCAGATTTGGGAGTTGGGCTTTTGTTTTTAAATCATGATCTGGTGGCTTTGCGAAAAGAAGACAGATCCCAAACCATATTAAAAAAAAAAAAAAAAATTTAAAAAAAGTGAAGACGGATAAATAAAAGATGGAACCCATGAGCATGCATCCCATAATAATCCCAGCGAAAGCAAAGCACGGTACACATACACACAAGTTTAGCATACAAAACTTCTGTCACAAGAACTTAAACGTCTAACTTGTATCTCAATCTATGGCCAAAGAAGAAAAAAGAAATTGTCTCAATCCAGTGAGAGATCAAAAGCTAAAAAGAAACTTCTGGCTCTAGTCTTTGACTCTTATCTTTTGTTAAATGCTGCTGACACTGAATCACTGACTTCAGCATGCACACAAAATTTTGGTGAAGCCTCACGAATCATGATCCACTTCCAAGGAGGCACTTTCATGATCACATCCATAAGTGTTCTCTTCGGTATTCGCGCACAATGACGGGCACACTTGTGGGTGGAACCTAAAATAACCACAAAAGCAATCTCATGAGCCATCAGACATATGATAAAGAGCTAGAATGCAAGTTCAAAATTTGGAACATAAAGAATTGCAAAACATTGTCTGCTCTTTAGTTCTTGCAACAATAATTGAAGAAAAAATTGATTTACCATGCCATAATCCGTGATTATCATTGAAACATAATCTGAAGGAAGTGCGTCATAACTGCCAATAACAAGTCAAAACAGGACTGCACAGTTAGTAAGGGGAAATCAATAACAAGTCAAAATAAGTCATAACTGCCAATAACAAGCACATCACTAAAATGATAAACGCTTTACATCAAATTTAGGGGTTGAAGATTTTCACAATTAGCTTGACCATCCAAAGAGATTTCCTCCCTGCCAGGAATCTTTGAAATGGCATCTGGATCACCTGCAAGAAGTGGAACAATTACCCGAGAATTCAAGCAAGAAGAGCAGGAGACTTATCAAAAACTGTCAGAATGACCATAAATTTTTTTGATGCTAGGAGTGCATACCAAGCTCGTTGGAGCATATAGAATCAAGCTGTACCCTTTCATGAAATTTATATGCCTCACAACATACTAACACGGGTACACGGAATGCATGAGCTACCATAGCAACACAAGCAGTCCCAACCCTTGAGTAAACTGTTCCATTAGACAGCACTGAAGAAGCACCAAGAAAAACTCGAGTAACTTCATGCATGATATAGGAAGCAGCATTTATATGAGTGTAAGTACAGCTGAGGCCCTTTCCCACCAACCTACGAAGTAAACGCTGGCCTTCAAGCTTTGGACGAGAATCTACCACCACAACACGAAACTGTTTGCCAAGCTCATGGGCGTGTAACAGTAACATTTCAACTGCAGAGGATGACCCATACGTTAGAAGAACATCACCATCCCTGATTTTGCTAACTGCATGCTTTACAATCACCTTATCTGCAAGTATGATTTTCTCAGTTATGAACCGTTCAATATCTGACTGGAGAGATGCTTTTGCTTCTGACTCGGACATAG
Source organism: Prunus avium (assembly GCF_002207925.1). The sequence continues at coordinate 236,112 of NW_018921745.1, read as the reverse complement.
ACAAAGGTAACTTGGCAATTCGGCTCTTCAGAAACCGAATTGCATTCCCCATGGTGACTGAAAGCGGCCTGCACTCGATAAAAAATGAAACATAACTACTTATTTTTGCTGTCAAATCCCTACTGAGGTTTTTCTCAGGTGGTGTTGAATAGTCTTTAATGGCCTCTTGAAATGCTAGAAGCATGGCTATACAACGAGCATTCCCACCAGATATATCTCCTGATAAATACTGTAACCCAACCTGACATTAGTACAGAAAGTAAAAATTAGATAGAACCATAATTTCACCCTTTGATCTCTGTCATAATCACACCATAACAAGCTGATATAATGTACCTTATAAACAGCAGGGTGCACGGGGTCAAGTTGGAAAAACTTAGACTCGAGATCAGGAAGCTGAGTTCCATGCTCGTATTGAGGCAAATGCCTGAACAGCTCAACCCTATTCCTAGCCTCAGTTTGCTTGACCACTGAACGCCTTTTCGCCTTCTCTACACGACTGGTATCATCATATTGCATTCGTGGATGAGGAACTTCTTTCTTTCTTTCTTTCTCTGGCAGGCGTTCGCCACCACCCTTCTTCTCGGAAGCCGCCACAGATGCTTGTGACACGAGTTTCGTGGCCTTGGAAGGTTTAACATTCGCTGCTGCCGAAGTAGAAGCAGTAACAGTAGCAGCAACAGAAGGTGTTTTACTTCCGTCGGCTAATAACACAATGCAAGGTAGACATTCATAATCACTATAAGAAATTAAAATTCATTGAATTCAATTACATTTCTATTAAAAATTGTTTGTGATTCACGAAATGTAATAAAAGCCTAGAAAGAGTGTACCTTTTGCTGCGGCCTTAGCTGCTCTTTGAGCTTCTTGAAGAGCCCGCCTTTCGGCTTTCGTGGTTTTCTCTTTGAGTGGCTTCGAACTCCCACCTCGCTCGCTTTGCGCTTCCACTGATGCACCTCTACCTTTCTCTGCGTTTTTTTAACTTTTGGTATTGTAAATTGCTTAAATAAAATAAAACTAAATTAAATTACATTTCTGGTGAAATCAAATCAAATGGTAATAGGAAAATTACCAGAAATACCAGTAATAGGCATCTTGACCACGGAGACCGTCGTTAAGCCACTCGCGGGAACACTACTCGCCTTCACTGCAGCCGTCAGATCGAAGCCTCCGCCAGGAAACGAAGACGACGTTGTTATGCCCGCAGCCGCTCTTACCGAATTCCCCCTGAGTGCTCGACTCGGCGACATAACGACGTCGTTCAGGAACTCACCACTGCCCATCACCATTCCGTACGAGGAAGACGCCGTAGGAGGCGAGGCGGGGAAGAAATCAGAAGAGTTGTTGTAACTCCCGGCGGGTATGGAGTCTCGGCGGACCGGAGAGGCGGGAACCGCAGGGAAGGGAACCGGACGGGGAGCGTCGGAGTGACGTGGCGGGGGGATCATAACCGGAGAGAGGGAGTTACCGGAGGGGGAGATGTGAGAGACCGGAGGAGAGGAGGCGGCGATGGGCTCGGGCGAGGAGAAGAACCCCACTTGTCGGACCTTCGGGTCGCTGACCGTGCGCGGAGGTCGGCGAGTGTCCATTTGGGAATTTTCGAAGTCTGGAGCGAGGGTTTTGGGGTTATGGAGAGTGGGTTTTGGGGGTGTGGAGAGAAAAGCAGGGGGGTTTGTGTTGAGGTGAGAAGACAGCAAAAAGCAGCAGAAAAATGCAGAGCGCACAGAGAGAGAGAGACCAACGTTTTTAAAAAAGAGTAGAAGAAGAGGGTCAATTTCCCTTTCGTTTTCAGATTTTTTTTATTTTTTTTATTTTAAATATTATCATTTGAAAGTAAGAACAACAATTGTGGTTGCTTCTGCCATCAGGCACTAGACACAGGGCCATTAACGATGACACATCAAAGATACCCACTAGATTCTTTCTTTCCAAACTTTGGAATATGATTTTAATCATTTGATGATTGCCTAAGTGTTTTATGTACATGATCACATTCATCTAAAAAGGAAAATACTTTTGCAGATGTGAGTTAGACCCGTTCATCGTGACAATGAGTTAGTTTCTTATAGATTTGAATTTCATCATCGTATATTAATGTTTTCATCTTTTAAAAATCCGGTATAGCCGCGCGGCTATACTCTACTTTGACACGTGGCGCTAAAGGCGGAGGGTCATTCGGCGGTACCTATTTTGACACGTGGGACCTAATCACAAGGAGGGTCATCAGTTTTTATATATAAATACTCGGGTTTTTCTGAATTTTTGGCTATACTAATTTAGATTCTTTCTTTCAAAATTTTGGAATATGATTTTAATCATTTGATGATTGCATGTTTTATGTACATGATCACATTTATCTAAAAAAGAAAAATACTTTTGCAGACGTTGGGTTAGACCGTTCATCATGACAATGAGTTAGTCCCTTACACGGGTTTGAATTCCCTCGTACATTAGATTAATTTAAACTATACTTTTATTAAATTTTTTATACTGTTTATACTAACCAAGTTTTACATTGTGTAAATGTGAAGAAAGCTTGTTTCCAACAACAAAGTGAATCCTAAGTTAGCCTAAAATTTTCAGTGCTGATATTGTACCCATAAGCAAACTACCTCATTTAAGAACACATGCTACACGAGATCAAGATATTAAGCTAAATTTTCAAAATAAAATCAAAATATCAAATACGAGAATGTAATTAGATAATGATACCCAAGACTACGACAAAGTATCTGTAACACCACATATCCATGAACTAGATTTTGAACTCACAGGGTGACTGCCAATCACATCTTAAAAACAACATTGACACAGAAGTATAAATCCATGAATAACAATCACAAGGTTACTAATCCCTCTTCCTTCGGCAATGACATACTAGGATCACATAAAACTTGGGGCGACTGGACCCTTTGACAGCCCGAGGCGAACTTCCATTGCATGATGTGTGTCTACAGGCCGGAGGGTTTCAGATTCACGAGGGTCTGCAATTGGCACAATGAAACATATAAAAACCAACACAACCAAAAGGTTAACGGGGCAAAACAGCGAAGCACCAAACTTCTCTGGGGCATTGTTCAAGAAAATGTGATTGGCTAAAGAAATTTGCAATAAACTGAAGTGCTCCCTTCCCATATTTTATTAAGAAGATTTAACCTTCTTGTAATCTTGGTCCAAGATTCTTGGATTCTATATGCATACCCCTTCTTAGAATCTAGCTTTTATATGTATACCCTAAAATGAAAATTCAAAACATATGTCTATCAACTGAACTCTGGGGAAATCAGACTAGGGCAGTATGAAATTAAAACCACATAAGCCAGTTCTAGGGATAAAAAGATTCACTAGTTTAGGGCAGAAATTTGACATTTTTTACTCAAGAAAATTTTTCAATTTATTACTTACTGATCCCTAATTGTTAAGACTCCAACTGATGAAAACATTAGACGAATTTAAACAAACTTTTCAAAGAGATAACACTGAACAGTTAGAACTTACAAAACTAATACCATTAAGTTGGTTTATGAAGAGTGTTTTCTTACCATTCAGGTAATCCTCAAAGCCAAAATCATCCAACCTTCCAGTCATAGCCTCCAAACCCAGCATTGATGAAGGAATTGCTCCAGCAGGCCTCTGAAATCTGTAATTGTTCAAAGAAATACATACAAAACGAAGACTCAAATGCAACTCCGAGTTTATACATTTATTATAGTATAAGTAAATAAACACTCAATGTTTGATGGTGCATTACTGCATGTAACACAAACAAAGATTTGATTGATGCTATAGCCTCCAGAAATATTTGCAGTATATGGACTTCAGAACAAACGATTCTATAAGATCTTTGACTCATACTCAGTATGGATATGCATTAAAACTTACAAGTAATCACAATGAAAATATAAAAACACCTCAAACTTATAACGAGCAGGTGATTTCCTTATGTATATGGTATAGCTTGAATGGTATCGAGCATGGCAATGACATCATTCATCCAGTTCAAATTCACCTCAATAAAACAGATATGTTAAATGCAGAGATGGAAATTATCAGCTCATCCCTAATAGAATTAAATTTTCAGCTGATTAGTTAGATATAAAGATGCAGACAGGGCACTGCCTAAGAGCACAATCTGTATAACGAGAGTAACACCTACAAAGACAACCGATAACCAATTTCTAAAGCAAAACTTTCCTACTCAACAACCGTTATAAATAACCAACAACCAATAATCACACAAACTGTATAAAGAGAGTAACACCTACAAAAACAAAAACACTAACAAACTTCTAATGAAAAAAATTCTTACGCAAGAACCCTTATGCATAACCAACAACCAATAATCACACAAAGGACCCCCAAAAAACCTATTAATTCAACTGGGTTTTAGCATAACTAGGCGTTAGAAACCATGATTTTATAAAATAAAAAACCCAACTTGCCAACATAGCACACACATTTTCTTCTATTGTAAATCATAACAATTTAGAGTAACCCATTACAACAATTCATAACAGCAGTCAGAATTTCATACCGAGAAAGGATTTGCCTTTCGAGATCCATCTTCAGTGGAAACGCACTTCCATAAGTGTATCCCAAGACTTTCCTATTAATCTGCTGCTGCTTCATCTTTGCCTAAACCCAACGAATAATTAAACACAAATCTCCAAAATTAACCACATATCTTCAATACTAAACAAGCTGCAACAAAACCTCAAGAGAGAGAGAGAGAGAGGAAATACCGATTCGTAAGCAGATTCGAGAGGGTGAGAGCCAACGAGGTCGCTCTTGACGCCTTGAAGTCCAAATCGAAGCGCATCGTTTTGGATTCCTCCGATTTGGTGCTCTATTGTCTTCGGTGCCTCCATTTTTCCTTTCTCTTCTCCTCCTCCTTGTTCTTCTTTCTCAGCAAGCAAAGTGTATTGTATTGTGTAGAGTCTACAGACTTTCGCTACAAATTATAAATAGGAGAAAGAGAGAGTCTTTTCCCCTTTTTCTTTCGCTCTTAGCCTTAATTCTTTTTTCTTTATTAATTATTTTTGTTGGGCCAATTGGGTTTTAGCAACTAGCCTATTTGGGCTCGAACCGGGCCCATTCTGATTCAGTTGGACTTAAAACTTGTTCGTGTTTGCTTGTTTGGGCTAGGTTGTCGTACTAGCCCTTTGTGTAATTGCACTTGTTTTTATGAAGCCCCTTGTATAATTACCATAGTCGGTAAAATATGGGATTGGTCGTAATATTTTGAAATTGTTCTGAAAATCATAGGGTTAGAAATTCGGCTTGTATTTTATTTTTTACTTTTTATATTTGTATAAGTGTATTACTAAAAAATATATTTTTTAACCAAGGTGGTTGATGTGAGTGGTTCGGCACTCTCATTCCTTAAGAGAGGTCAAGGGTTCGATCCCTGCTCTCGTACGGAGTCACCACTTTAGCCAACACTTTACCCCTTATGGGCCGACCCAGTGTGAGTGGGGATTAGTCTAGGTTGTGGTTAAGGCTTAAAGGTGCCACCCATAGTTGGGGCTCATCCAGGACCACCTCATGGTTCAGACCAAAAAATATATATATATATATTTTTTTAAAATATAAATTATTCTTGAAAAATACTAAATGCAATGCGCGAATAATATCAGTAAAGACCAACGATTGTAGACCAATTAGTAGAAATTAAATTGTTAACCCAAATGGAACTTATATAATAAGGGAGTATTTTTGCTCATCACTTTAACCTATGACCACCTTTTCAACACTTAACACGTGTCCATAAGTATAACAATGGTTACAAAAATCAACGTAAAAAGTTTAACAATGATTATGCCTATGGACACGTGTCAAGTATTAAAAAGAGTGGTCAACATGTGTATTGGGTTAAAGTTGTGAGTGAAAATATTTCCTATATAATGAGGGGGACTTGGGGGAAATTTCGGACCTAGATTGAACAAAATAGGGGACACACACACACATATATATATATATATATATATATATGAAAATTTATCAAACAAAGGGTTTTTCACATGTAAGCCTATAAATAGAGCCCAAAATATAGAAAAACTCTACAATATCCAAATCTTAGAAGGAAAAAAAAACTATTTAACTTTTTAAATGGGCTAAATATACCATACAACCCTTGAAAAACCTAAAAATACAACAATCCCATTGGTGGTTTTTTTCTTTCTAAAAATCATAATGCAAGGATAATGATAGTATTTCACACATCATTCAAATTTTTTTATAAAAAAAATTACAGCTAGCCTTCTTTGGATTTTTTTTCTTCTTAAATTTATAAGTTTTAGGGTTTATATATAAATTCAATGCAAGAAATGAGTTTAGGGTTTTATTATAAATTTCTCATAAGGGGCAGAATAAGGAAGTTTTTATGGTGACTTCGATAAAGCCATCATGCATTCATTTCTTGAATTCATATAAATGAGGAGTGTATGATGACTTTTTTGAAGTTCCAACAATAGTTTTCTACGGTAATACAGCGAAGGCAAGGTTCTAGTATTATTTTTTTCATGCAAGCGGCATTATGGGAGAGGGTTTTCTCACACACACTGTCAAGGTATCATGAGAATTCGAATATGAGACCACTAGTTTGTAAATCAAAGCCTTTTTTTCACTGGACTAGATCCCGTTGACAATACAGAGGCAAGATTTGAAAATGATAAGGTGCTATCATGATGGACGAAAATAAATCCCAGCCATCAATAATTATTGAGGCATGATCAAAATGAAACTGAAAGCTTCTAGGTGGTGGGTGTCTTTCCCAATCCTTATTATTGATGCATGCATAAAGAAAATTACTCAGGACTGACCTATGACAATCTCTATCTATATACAGAATAGGTATAGAGGTACTAGGGCACCATACTTGAATATTGTAGTAATGATTTTATTTCTTGTTTTAGGCATTGGGGGAATTAAAAAGAAGCAGATTCTGTTGGGTATTATATTGGATATGGGGTATGTCCTCCCTGACAAAGTCGGCAATTGAATAAATATTAGTACACAAATCAGTCACTGTTCATCCATTTGGTACACCATATTTTATATAATCAGGTACAAATAATCAGTCACTATCTGGAGCTCTCAGTCTACAGTATTATATACGTATAGAAAATTACCAGTACAGTACTATATTATACCTCATGCCATGGCCAATATAAGCCACACCTTCAGTCAGTCTGTAAGTAGAAAGTAAGACCCTCTTTATTCTCACAGTGAACACAAATATCTCACTGCACAAATTTAATGAACAAATATAGAAGAAAGAGAGAAAGAGAAGAAGTTAACATCACCGCCGTCACTTCCACTGTTACAGGTAGCTCTTCAACTTCACCGTGGGTATGTATGTTTGCACTCTCTCTGTCTCTCTCTCTCTCTCCAAAGGCTGTTTATGCAACATGAGGCTCCTTTTTTTGATTTCTCCATCTGTTTCTTTCTTCCTTTTTCTATAAGGTGCATGCTGTTGTCAGCTTCAGTTTCATAACTTGAATCATTTTGTACACTTTCCTAGCCTGGAAAGTCTCCAAATCTAGATCTCTCTGTTTTTGTTTTAATTGATGATCCAGTTCTTGCATGTTGTTGGGGTTGTTTTTTTTCTGTTAATTACAATGATAAAATATTTGAACTTTATCTTCTGTTGTCTCGACCCAACAGCTCATTTACTACTTGAGAGGTAATAATCATGACCATGCAAGTCTTCTTCAATCTGCAGGTGACGTAATTTGACTCCAATTTAATGTACATTTCCTATGTTTGTTAAAGTTTCAAAGTTTGATGTGGCTTTGAAACCAGAATTGACTGTTCTAACTTTTATTGTTCTGGAAGTGTCCTTCATTTTTTTTCTTCATATCTTCTCTTTGAAACAAAATTCCAAGTGCTTCGTCAATCCATTTTCTTTCAAACGACTTACAAAGATTTGATCGAGACCGACCCTCTTTACTTGCTCTCTCTCTCTCTCTCTCTCTCTCTCTCTCTCTCTCTCTCTCTCTCTCTCTGTAGACTCTAAAAAGATTAAATAAGGACATACTTCCTAAAAATTATTGGGGTAGGTAGAACAAAAGTTGAGTAAATTGGGGAAGGAGGGCAGGGGGAAAGCTAGGGTAGGGCAGTTGCATTAAAAGATTTCAATTATCTCTGTCTACCGGACCACTGATTTTCCCTAGCAATAGAAATCAAAGTCGATGACTAGCTAGCTAGTACGTACGTACAAATTATTTATATATATAGATAGATCAATATAAATATCCAACTTTAATATATAAAGAAATAAATCTTATGGCATGCGATATTGCTAGTAGAATTTATCTCTACTTTTGTGTGTATGTGTGTGTGTATTGTTCAATGCATGAGAAGCATATTAGAAAACAGAAGCCTTTTGGACTAAAATAATATTTCATTCACTCTATGCAGACATAAATGGAAATAAAACACATGTTGATACTCTTCTTGTTACAAATCTCAACTTCTGAGTGTCAACTCATAGGAGTAATATCAAACTCTCCGCAAAAGATCAATTCAAACTCATAATAAATCGAAATATTTTTTGTTGTACAAACTGAAGTTCAATTGGAAGGGGAGATTCTCCAATTAGTCATATTTCCAAGCTTATCCCACTTGGTCTTATCTCCTCCCCATGGTATGACATATATCAGTCTAAGGCATCTTGATCAATATATGAAACCATCGATAGAAGTCATATGATCGATCACATTTATGGGGAAATTCTCCAATAAGTATTTATGTCAAGGATTGATTACATACTTCTAATCTATCAACAAATTTAATAATTGCAATTCAACGGCCATTAGAAGTATGTAATTAATTCTTAACATAAAATACTTATTGGATAATCTCCCCACATTTATGATCAATTCAGAAGGTACGTACATACGTACCAATAAACCCATCCTCTGATGGAGATCTAGACTTCCTAATAAACTCATCATAGCGTCACAATGTTATATAGGACAACCTTTTCATTTACCTAGAACTTAGAACACTGTAGCATAACAAAGCTAGGAAGAAGGAAATTAAATCACAAACCTTTCCAAATTTAAACAACTGGAGTAAGACATTAGTCCTTTCGCTGATCCAGAAATAGAATTTGAATGAACTTGAATTTCTCAGATTCTTAATTGATTAAGAAAGCCTTTGATCAATGGATGTGTGTGTGTGTGTGTGTGTGCATACATCTCCCTTTGGATAAGAAACCATAATTATATGGACAGAAAGACACACCTACTAGTGAGTTCTGATTGTTTTGTATATAGCATATATACATATCCCTGTTTAAATTGTGTCCTATATGTATGTATATGTTGTATCTGGCTAAGTTATCCAAGCCAATGAATTTAACAGAAAAATATGTTACCATTAGAAGTGAAAAATGCTGATCATCATTTGTGGTTTTGATAAGTGAATGAATAATTGAAGTGGTATATATAACTTTGATCCAGTAGAAGTACTACTCATGCATTGTTAAGGAAAACCATCTTCAATTCGATCATTCTTGTAACTCCTGGCCAACTGTAAAACACAGTGGATCAGGTGGCTCAATATAGATCTATAGATAATGAGCATACAAAGAAATACATTAACAGAAATTTAGCTTACACTCCAATGTTAACAATCTGGACGATAATCGATGTAGTCGTTGATAAATTCGCAACAAATTGCCCCCCAAGTTTTGCCATAGATTTAATTTCCTACAGATTTGAGATCATGATTATTAAATCTAAAATCAGGATCAAAAAGAGTAAAAGGGTTTATATTTTTGGACAATATAAAGATATATACCAGTAGAAAGATTGATGCTGGTAATGGCACAATGAATGTTAGGGCATGGGAAGGCGCCATTGGTGTCCCAATTTTGAAATGCATTGGGAAATTGGATGTGGCTGTTGGAACTCTGATCTGTACTTTCTGCTGACACCACATTGAGATACTTTTGCTGATTATAATTGGAATAACCTGATGAATACTGCTTCAACTTGTTTCTTTTGATGACATGAACAGATGGATCCTCCTCATGATGATGAGCTAACTGATTAGCTAGGAGGGAGCCCAGTTCTTGATTCTCAGGATGATCTCCAATATTGGCCTTTGCTGAAGATGATGACATTGTTTCACAATTATTGTTAGATTGATGGTGATCAAGCTCGTTGAATAACTTCAATTGGTTCAACATCTGAGGCCCGCTCCTAGTAGTGCACATTAATTTCTCTCTTGTCCTTTCCCTTGCCCTTGCTCTTGCCTTTGCCCTCGAGTCTTTCATGCCATAAACATTAGCAGATTCAGATTCTTTCATCTTCTTCTTCATCATCAACATCACCTCTTTTTCTTTGCTCGCTACGTTTTCCACCTCGTTTGTGTCTGAATCGACGTCATCGTCATCACACTCTGAACTCGAAGTCAAACTCTTGGAACGCCCAGTGCTAGTACTGCAGGTCAAGTGTTTGTTCCGAGTCCCAAGCTGTTTGATGGCCTTTCTTGACTTGGTGAGAAGCCATTCTAGGGTTTTACTTGCCTTGTCAAACCCTAGCAGGTCTTGGAGGTCAAAGAATTGACGGGCAACATTGATGGACAGTCTAACCCTCCGGTCCCTCAAGCCCTGAGCAGTGAAGATCTTGCTGTGCCGATCTTTCTTCATCGGCGGCGCTACTATATCTTCTCTAGAAGAATGAAGGAAATGAGGAAAAATATTACCATTGTTAATGGCACCATAGTGACTATGGTAGGGATGATGATCATCAGCGTTTATGCTAGGAGGTACAGTGTTTGATGAAACTCCCAAATGGGTCAAGCTTTGAGGAAGAGGAGGTGCCATTAAGGCATTGTTATGAAGTGGAAATTGACCAGAGATGGGGTACCCTTGAATATTGTGGTGAAGGAAAATGTCTCCACTACAAGGCTCTTGGTTCACACAGGGAAGAGGAGGAGGAGGAGGAGGAGGAGGGTGGTAATTTGAAGAAGACAAGGGAAAGTAAGGTTGAAAAGGACTTACAGAAGTACTATTAATATTGCTACTGCAAGATGAAAACATGATTTTTGGTTTGAAAATCAATTGACAGCTCCTTCTTGTACAATATATATCTTTGTTAAGAGAGATTCTTCATACCCATTTATATATCTTCCTCAAAACTTTACCTTTTCAGAGCCACTGATCTCTCTCTCTCTCTCTCTCTGCAACTTCATATATATGCATCCCCGCGTGCTCTGAGAAAGAAGGGGATGAAATATTATGAGTGAGTGAGACTGAGAGATGATGATGATGAATTGATAAAACCCCAAAAGCAATAATATAAGTGTTGGAGACAGGTGATGGTTGAGTTTTTGGTTCTTTTCTCTTTGTTTTTTCCGGTCAACTATTTCTTGGGTAGAATGGTTATCCCCAGGGCAAAGTCTTGAACGTACAGTGTGTGTGCAGAGAGAGATATTAAGAGTGGGGGGCTAATGGATAACTGGACATGGAAAGCGCACGATGTGTGGGTTTGTGCCACTTAGTTTGGGACACACACCATAACAAAACCGGGGACTGATGGGGAATTTGACAACCCTTTCAACTTTTAGACCCGTTATAACTTATAATTAATTCATCTTCAGAAAAAACCAAAGAGAATACAAAATAATTAACTAGGGTTATCTAGGTCTAACTAGGGCTAGGCTAGGCATCATCACCTCCTCCTATGGAATTTGAAAAGTGATCAGGTAATTAACAGTAGCTGGGTAAGCTAAGCTACCTTTTTCTTTTCTTTTTTGGGTAAGCTGCTGGTGGTTACACTTACATGCACCTCCTGGCTCCTCCTCCATGTACGTGCGTATAATTCGAATTGTAGGGGGCCCTAATTCGTTATGATCAATTCTCAACAAAAAAGTTTAGGCGTATGCAAGGGATCAAATCATTTTTGGCTTGGAAAGGGAAAAAAAAAAGAGTCTTTAGGTTTTCCAAAGGCCGTGAGTTGAATTGTCTGTGGTGGCCGTAAGCTGTGCATGTGCAAATTGAAAATGTATGGATATATGCTAGCTTTTCTGCACATGCTTTTGTCTTTGACCAGCTTTAGTGAAATGAGATATTAGTATCGCTTTCACATAAGAGTCTAGAAGAGTGATTTTAGGGAGGAGGCGAGGATCAATGGAAAACAATAATTCATGTCGTGTCGATCGAGTGTTCCTTTGTGTTGTATTAGTACAACATACATAGCAAAGTGTTAGGAAATTAGGCAAGCGTTAGCGTGAATCCATACTAATTCTAAATCTGTAACGCTAGTTTTTAGTCTAACGATACTTCTCTTTTCAAAATTGAAAAAGTCCCACTTCAAATCATCCCTCCTTACTTGAAGTGAGATTTTTTATTTTATTTTAGGCCTACTTTGTTATTTGTACAACATTTTGCTCTCCCTCTCTCTCTCTCTCTACTGTACACCCTGCACCCAGGCGCCACAGCCGTTCACAGCCATTCACAGCTAGCTACAGGAAGACGATAAGGGCTTGACGACTAGGCATGGTGGCCAAGCGACATGAAAACCTTGATTTAAGCCCTCAAAGGTTTGGATTTTTAATGTTGTTTCAAGGACAATGTGATTAGATATATTCGTACGAAGAAGATAAGGATATGCGCTCACGATGGGTGTGAATGGTTGAGAGGTAGCTAGTGTGCCATGTACAAAATCCATTAATAAAAGGCTAGCTTGCTTTCAATTTAATGCATTGGCTTTGGCCTGCAAGAGTACCTAGTTCTTGTCAAATAATAATGTGGTGGTCATTTCCTTTTCAATTCCACTACAAATGTTCATATAGACAATGGTCCATGCTCTTCTTTCTTACATGTCCCTTTCTGATATAATTAGGAATTAGACACTAAGGTATTTGTAATTATTATTAACCTCTAACAAAGGCCAATTTATTAGTTGCTATACATATCTGCGATGACCACCCACACGGTTGTTTGCTGCTTAATTGCACTTCACATGCTCAAAGGGCAACTTCCCTTTCAAGACAGGTAGAACTGTCCAAACCCCACTTAGGCAACTTGTTCCCTTTCCATCCAAACTCATTGAGCACCAATTATATATACATGGGTTTCCGTATTGCGTACGACTTTTATTAATAAGTTTTTTTGTTTGTTTTTTTAACGACTTTTGTTTGTTAGTTTGATACAGATTGTATATCAAAAATCTATATGTTTATCCGAAAAACCCTAGCCGACTAAGAGAGAGAGAGAGCACTTCAGATCCGGGGGGGTTCTCTGACTTCTAGTTGATCTATGACGATATGGTTTTCCTTTGGCAAACCTATGCTCTTTGAGATGTTGTTGCTTAGTCATGATTGTTGATTGGCACGTTGGAGCAATTATGTGGCGCTCTCTATGTCATGTCCCAGATGAAGATTATCGACATTGTTTTAGAATCTTGGTCTTTTGTGGTCAATAAAATCCATAAACTTACTTGAGTTTGCTGATTATTCTTAGTCTCTTTAGGAGAGTCATGTCGGTTAACGGCCAATTTTGTCCTTGATGTCATTGGTCTAGATTTGGGGAAACTATATCGGTAGAAAGGGGTTATAGAAAAGTTATTTTCGAGAGTGATTCTCTCAAACCGAAAAGCTGATCAGCTTTTCGACTGATTCAAGTCATTGGAAAGTTTTTACCCATGTCTATCATATTGCTATTGGGATGGCTCCTTCTACAGTATGTGCCTTTTGTACTCTTTTTCCTTATTGATCTAATAAAATGCTATCACCTTTTTATCCAAAAAAAATTCTATATGTTTACCTAGAATGAGAACTATTCTTGTTTAATATGAATTCATGTCTAATGATAATTGCACTCTAAGAATCAATATTATAATCTACACGCAATTAGAAGAGAAGCCTCTACATATATAGATATCCATTGTGAATTAATCAACATTACATATCAATAGGGTGTTAGTTGGATTGGTCCATGCTTTTGTTGTGCTCTCAAGTGGTCCTGGATTCAAGTCCCCATGCTACCTGTGTGTGTGTGAGTTTCCCCCCTCCTCTTTCTAATAGTAGTAGCAAATTAAACTCTTCAAATTAAAATTTGTTGACCTATGTGGTAATTTGAAAATATTTATCCCAATAAGATACCTTCGACAAAGCAGGAGTTTTGAGTGCAGGTAAAGGGATTGCCTCTAGTGTTCATGACTAGGGTAATGGGTAGAGAAATAACAAAATAAAAGAACAATTTAGATGTTTGAATGTTTTTTAGCAATTAAAAGATTAATTATAACTCAAAAAGCAAAAGACAACAAAAAGGAGGAGGAAGAAAAGGAAAGGAAAAGAAAGAAGTAGGAAACCTGTTACACCGGGTGCACTATAGATGGCCTTCGCCAACAAAACAAAGGGGTACCTTTCACCTACAGTTACGATCTTTGTAACACATTATGTGAGTTATCAGTCTTATGACATCTGTCATCTGATACACTTTGAAATTTATATATATATATATATATATATATATATATATATATATATTGCGTACAAGCTTCTACTTAATTAGGTGCATGGTCTTTTCAGCATATAGCCTGGATATATATATATAAAATATGTACCGTAGCTAGAATATTGTATTACCTAGATGAAAATCAAATCAAGTAAATCTACCATAGCTATAGCTAGTTAGCCAGTTAGTCAATACTTTAAATAAATAATAATAAAAAGTGGTGAAAGTAGATAGGTTTTTTTAGGTTATATTTAACCAGTTGTTAAATGATTTCATGATAATTTATTTTGACCAAAAAACCAGATGAGGGAAGATTTTATTCTTCTGCTTTTCCCAAAAAGATTTTCTATTTTCTATTTTACTTTTTTGATTGAAGGTTTTTTTTATTTATACATGCGATAATTTACTTTAACTAATCTAAACTACGAGAAGAATGATTCGTACTTGAGTGCAAAGTGAGGAGCACATTAACTCTAGTTAACCTCAAAATTGGATGTATTGGAACTTTTTAATAAATTTTCTTTTTTAGAAAAATAAAAAGAAGCTGCCTAAAATAGTTTTCATAGATACTAAAAAGAACACCAAGCAGTAAAACAGTACTGTCATAATTTTGTATTCAAACAATTAAAACCTAAACTCTCTCTCTCCCCCTCTCTCTCTCTCTCTCTCTCAAACACACACAGAACGAGGTTTATGTATGACGAAGAGTGAGTACGTAAATATTTAAGATAAAGAGGAATACGAACTGAAGCTAATCAGTATCATCACTGTTAGATCTGCCTGCATATAAGCTCATAGGAAACTTTTGTGAAGAAATCTCTGATCTCAGGTAAGTTGTTGTTCATTTGCAGATTAATTTCTTTTTCGTTTCCTGCAATCGAAATAATATTTTTGGTTATGTTAGTTTGAATGGAAAGCAATTTTCCAGGAAAAGAGTTTCTGGGTTCTTCTATAACATTGAATCTCGTTAGGCCCCTTTTTTTAATTAATTGTCAAGATTGTATGTATATACAAGCTGTGGGATCTTTGATTCTTTGGCACATGAATAACCTTTATACTGTCTAGATTATTTTCAGTATACATGTAGAGAGATGTATGTAACTAGTGTGAACTTAATTATGAAAGATGTATATATGTAGAAATTCTTATGAATAAATTGATTGAGAAAAACCAAAGAAGATCGAAGATTGTTGAGTTGGACCTTTGCTGCATAGTTTGTGGCTCCTTTGGTTGGTGTGTTGAGTGTGAAACGATGATACAGTGCTTAATTAGCTTTCTCATACAACATCATATGAATAAATACCTCAAGCTTCACTCAGGTTAATTGTTATAACGGTAGACCAATTCTGACAAATTCTAGTTTTTTAGCTTTGATAGATCAGCCATAACTAGCCGTTTAAGGCAAGAGATGAAAAACATGTTGTGAAAAAATCGGCAAAGCCGGTTTTTGGGGCAAGTTCTACTTATGAGTTTTTAACACAAGATTAATCTTCTAAGCCATGAAACTTGGATTAGCTCAAGATAAGGCTTTCATGAAATGTTGGTGATTCAGTTGCATTCCCTTGGTTATAATAGAGTGATACCTCTTGGTTAAGTTGGTTTCTCTTGTTGTATGTGCTGACAGAATAAATCTCACATGTGAGAATGTATAGTTTTGCATTACAATATATTACATCTTGTGTGCCTCTCCTCCCACTTTGGTTTTAATACTCTTCTATAGAGTTGTTGACATATTATTATATGTACAAATTTTCTCCGTTTGGATATTATTACCTTGTTGACGTCATATATTTTTTATTATCCTTTCATGCATTCCTTTATATTTACAATGGCGTTTGCACGTTATTATTGTTCAGATGTCCGGATGAGAGAAGAACTGATTACAAATACCTGTTTTAAATTCACTTGCGATTGTATATAAGGGTAAATTTTGACTTATGTTTATATATAGTAGCGTGTACTAATCATGCTTCCCATAAAACTGTTGCTTTTTGTTTGTGATTGTCGTTTTTGGGTGTATAGTTTGTTTTTCTTTATATTAATTATGTATATCTTCTTTCATAACACATGTAAGCTTTTGTTTTTGTAGCTTTTGAGGCATAGATTGTGTTGCTGAAGTTAGTCGTTATTATATGATAAGGAGATGTGATGGAATACCTAAAATGAAAATTTGAGATATTCTCTCTGAGAGCTATTGAAGTAAGTAATCATATTTGGTTGGTGGATGGAGCCTAATATTTGTTGTCAGTAGTTATCATGTACAAGAAAGAAATCCAGTATCTTTGTAGGTTGATTTGGATGTGATTGGTGCAAAAATATCAGACATGGCATTAGTTGCTTTAGGGAAAGTACTTGGCAGCCTATGACTTTTTAGGGGGAACAAAATGTTGTCTCTGGATTGTTGGTTGTCCTAGAGTATTTTCACTCATTTGTTATGGCAAGAGATATTATTATTCATATAAATAGTGCATGCCTTAGCAATTTTTTGTTGGTTTTCCACTCATTGCTATGGCAACCGAAGGGCAACCACTATTCACATGAGATATGAGGAGAGAAATTTGTATAAAGTTAGTATTGATTAAAAAAAAAAATCTTAATTTTTTGATTTTTTTTCCCTTTTTTTTTCAATTTTTTTTGTTATTTAAATTGGCTGCAGACGTCAACATTAAGTCATTTTGCCCAAGCAGCAGCCCAAGCAAGTCTTGCCTTGGGCCTTGACCGGGCTGGTGGAGCCCAGTGCTTGCCTTGGCAAGCCTTGGCCCCTAAAAACGGAATTGGGGGCCTAGGGGACCTCTTGCCCGGGCTAGCCCCTCCTGTTGGAGTTGCTCTTATTGGAGGTATTTTTTTCACAAGGTCCAGCATTTAATCAAGATTATTTGCCCCTCCCCTATAATCTGACAATTTCTTCTAATCTAGAAACAGACAATAGGTTTTGATTTATAGGAAAATTCTCCAATAAGTACTTTATGTTAAGGATTTGTTATATATTTCTAATTTTGATCGTTGGATTGCATGTTTGTAGAATATTAAATCTAGAAACACATCTAATGAATGCAATCCAAAGGCCGAGATTAAAAATATATAACCAATTCTTAACTTAAATACTTATTGGAGAATCTCCCTGATTTATATCCCATATTCAACCCTTTACATTCATATCTGTACCATAAGGGGATCAAAAGATTGGTACAAATGTGTTGAATGTGCTTGTGTTGAATTTAAATTTGGTTGGTTTCTTTGAAAATTGGGAGAAAATAACTGTTATGTGTTATTTAGGGCATATGGTACTTGTTATATGTGATTAATATGAGAAGTGAGATGCTTTGGTTGTGAAATGAGGACAAGAATTTGATATTGACTTCATTTTTAATAATAGCTTCATTAATTTCTTGTGGTAAAAATTGGACTAAGTCTCCAGTTTTTCCTTACAATCTTATATATAGAGAAATTTACATCTATACCTTGTCAATTGGGGACAGACAAACCCCAATTGCTGCCTTTCTGAAAATGAAAGAGATATATGAAGAGAGGATGCAGTTGGAAGTCCTATTGGAAGTGCTAAGCCAAGCTTAACTTTGATGACGGAAAAAAATGCATGTCTGAGAAGCTTTTGATGCACATTAACAGAGCTCGAATATGAGGTTCAGCATGTCTTAGTTAGATCAGTTCATGATTTCCTTTTCTTGTAAGCCGATCTGATAAATGCGATCGGTACATGTTATATATGCGATACATTAGCGCATCACATTGTGTCACACATTTTGAATATCTGAATGGCTTCAATGCAGATGAAAAATTCTTAGTTTCATATTCTCATCAGCTTGAATGGTTCTTATAGTTTTCTCATCATGTGTTTTTGTGCAGGCATTGGCTTAATTTCCTCAACTTTCCACAAACTGATGTGTGATCGATCCTTATTAATTAGGGAATATGTGCAGATATAGACTACCGGGAGGACACGGGTTTGCCACAGAGAGAGAGAGAGAGAGAGAGAGAGTTGGGTATATTTTGTATATTCTAAGTCTAGTTTGTAAAGCCTCAATGGCTGGACCTTTTTGCTGCTTCATTTCCAAACAGAGAGGATTGATGAGGCAGGCAGGCTGGCAGGCATGCTCTGCTGCAGGCCTGCACCCCAAAAGGCTCTAAACACATTGGGCCCCGGAAACAATCGCAGTATATATGGAGCAAGTCCCAGTTGTGTCATGGATAGCTTTATCGCATGCACTTAGGTTGTTTTTACACGAGAGGAAATACAGAGTAGTCCTAACTTGTATCATAGATGTCCGCTATCTATAAATTAGACCCAAAAATACGTAGGGACAGATTTAGAATTTCAAAATGAAGTGGGAAAATGTATTTTTTTTTCTTTTTTTTTTTTATGAAAAAAGGGGGAAAAAATCCCCAAGGAACCACCTACACCAACATATTAGTAGAAACTAGTCGAGTTTTAGTAATTCCTAGCAAATCATCAATCAAACTAGGCCCAACCCAACTGGAGCATCAACAATAATATAAAGACCCAAGTCTAAGTTATAGTTCCAATTTGCTAAACAATCAGCAACACTGGTTTTCTCTCTGTAAACATGATAAACACTGTAGCAGTTGATCTTATGCATCAAATCCCAGCAACTAGCAACTAAGGCTGCAAGTGGATGAACATCAATAAGGCACTGTTTCTGGATCAATTGGACAGCAAGTGCTGAATCCATGCTCTCTATTTTGTAGTTAAAATTTAGCTAAGAACGTATAAAAGTTATTTTGGGAGCTCTTTATAAAATTTTAATTCCAATCATACTCTCTAGTTTAGGGAGTTATAAATGCTATAACTCTTTTTTAATTGGTCCATTTATATATTTAAAAAAATAATATAAAAAATCGTTAGCATTAATTAAAAATTTAAAATACTCATAAAATAAAGCAGCATTAAATTATAGGGAGCCACAACTAGGAGTTCTTTCTCTCTCCTTAGATTTAGGAGCTCCTAGAAGTCTCTCTATTTTAGGAGGTGGATAAAGAACATAGTTAGAGTTGTATTTTTCCAATTCCTCCCTAAAATTTGTCTAATGAGGTGATTTAGGAAGCCCATTGTGGATGCTCTTAAATATTAAGTTGGGGTAAACTTGAAAACCTATCTTACTCACCTAAACTATAGCTTAGTTTAGACACTTCATCGGTCAGTCGCTAGAAAAATAAGAGCCGAACTTTTATCATAATTAAAAATAAGCATTGATATCTCAAAAAAAAAAACAAAAACAAAAAAAATACAAAATCTATGTAATGTAAGTACTATGCTATAAAGGAGGATGGCATTGGCATTGCACACCCTATTTTGTGCATAATTTGGGTTAAGATGAGTAAATGATTTGTTTGTAGACATGTTAATCAAGCGAGATTTACCATCTTATCCAAACAAAGCTAAAAACAAAAAAAGTTAAAAATAAAATAAAAAGTTGAAAACTATGGTATGAACGAAAGAACTAGTCATCTAGCTTGAATTGAAAAAGAATCAGACAGTTGTTGTGGAGGACGCAGAGGTGGGGCTTGAGTATTAAGGGGTGCACGTGGGCATGATAAAGCTGCCATTTTGACCAATCACACACTTTGTCGCTTTCTCAATTATGAGGTGGCGGATTGTGATTGGTTCTAGAAGAATTTGAAAAAAAAATATGAGTGGTTTACCTTGCTTGGCCTACTCATACGTACATTATTTTTTTCACTGTCCTCTGTTTGGGTCGGGACCAAACAGCAAACAGTAGGAAAATACTGTTGGATTCTGACTCATCTGGGATTAATACATATTGCACGTGCATGAGAATTATATTATCAACATATTCATAAATTTATTGAGACACACTTTCCCAGTTTCATATCGTCAATTTAGTGAGTGAGTGAGACCATAGTTTTGGTTAATTTTCACAATTGCATGAGGGTTCATAACTGGTTTTAGATATGAGTTATAGAGACCTCATATCCCATCTTAGCTCATATGTTTAGAACAACCTCGTCTGCATGATTGATTGATTATTGATCGTTATTGCATTGTAAGTTCCACTTGCATCAACGATCGACATGAATGACTATCTCAAACATATACCCCGAATGCGAGCGGCATCACCCAAACCCATCCCCAATGAGCTCCGCTCCATTCCACATCTCTAAGCAGCACATGGAGTCTTGACTTAGGTCTATTTTAGCCTGCAGCTTTCATTAGGGAGTTAGGTGACTGTGTGTGTACAAGACCCATACCTAATTTCATCTTGCTCTTACAGCTAGCGCTTCATTAGGTATCTGTCGCGTACGCCTTCCTTCTTAAGCGCGTTTGCTGGAGTGATCCTGCTTACAAATTTGTAGGTATCAATATGTGCTTCAATCAAATCTACAGATAAGGTTGCTAATTATAACAAAATGACAAGCCATATTCACATTGTCCTGCACAACTCATGCTATTCTATTTATATAAACAACATTATCCTTCCATTTGCTCATGCTAGTGTGTCTTCATCAAAGCATGGAAATTTCATGGACTATATATATCTGATAAAGACTACTATATTAGTTTATACATTGGTTTTATTTTATTTGTATACGAGCAATAGTGAAAGAGGGGGGTTTCGAGCAAAGGACTTCAATTGTGTGAGTAACTGCTCTTAACTACTTGAACTATAATCAATTCTTAGTTTATACGTTAATTGGTACTTATGTATCAAGTTAACTCATGAATAAGATGTTAAACTAGTTTGTTTCTGTATGTGTGAAAATAGCATGATGAGATACTTATGTATCAACTTAACTCATGAATAAGATGTTAAACCATCAAAGCATGGAAATTTCATGGACTATATATATCTGATAAAGACTACTATATTAGTTTATACATTGGTTTTATTTTATTTTTATAAGAGCAATAGTGAAAGAGGGGGGTTTTCGAGCAAAGGACTTTAATTGTGTGAGTCTTTAATTGTGTGAGTAACTGCTCTTAACTACTTGAACTATAATCACATCAATTCTTAGTTTATACGTTAATTGGTACTTATGTATCAACTTAACTCATGAATAAGATGTTAAATTAGTTTGTTTCTGTATGTGTGAAAATAGCATGATGAGATGAATGGTGGTAAAAGTAACAGGAGTAATTTTGTTTTGGGATGAAGAAGATGAATCCAAAGTAGAATTAAAATTGTCCAATCATATGGTACGACCCGCATGTGATCACCCATACTTTTTTTCAAGATGCATTTGAAAGCTGAGTTGACAACACCATAAAATTCAACAACAAAAATAAGAAAAAAGTTACACAGAATTTTGACACGATATACAAAACACTCATCACCAATGACATTACTTGGCTAGCAATAATATATGGAATCCTGCTTTCTTTTTCTTCCGGGAATGTATAGCTAGCTCTCCCTTTGGATCTGCTTCTGCTTCTCCCTGCTTTATTTATATGACTAAAGATATTTAGCTAGTATTTTAACCGACCCTCCCTCCCTCTTTCAGAAAAGAAAGAAAGAAAGAAAGAAAGAAAAATAAAAGCTGTAGGGGCTGAAGAATCTCTCCTTTACTAGCTATAGCTACTAGTGATCCTTTTATATCTATGTAGATTACTTTGGCACCATTAGAATGAGATCGATCCCTGCATGCGCAAAATTATAATTGACGAAGTTATTATGTACTTACTTTCTTTCACTGTGCTTCACCTTTATTTACTCAATAAATTAATTAAACTCGTGAACCCGCTCGAATAATGGAACCAAAGCTAGCTCTAGCTAGCTAAACTGGAAATTCTGAATAACTGGTACAAATATGCGGAGAGAGAGAGAGAGAGAGAGGTAGGTGAAACACAAGCTTCTCTAAAATTGGTTTCAAATATCTAATTAATTCAAAGATTTTCTATGGTACAAATTCTGCAGGAAAAGTAAAAAACAATTGTGCATCATCACTGACATTTCTCATTGCTAGCTATTTACACCTCATCATTGTAGGAGGCTGACAAAGAGAGAGAGAGAGAGGGAGAGATATGATTGATGATTTGCTGAAACTTCATTGCAGCAATGGTTGAAGATGCTTGCTTGCTTTGCTTTGCTTCAAGTTGGAAAAATATTAATGGCTGATGTCGAAAACTTAAACCAATTGCAAATTAGTCATGCCAGCAGAGAAGCATAACCACACATCTCCTAATGATGTAGAGCCTCCCTTTCTGCTGTCTAAGATAACCTCCAAGCTTTCTGCATGAAACCCTATTGCTCTTCTTGTTGGACTGATCAGCTGCCATGGCTGCACCTGTTAAGCTTCAAATCTCTCTCTTGCGTTTCTTCTCCTCCTAGAGTTTGCCTTAACACACAGAGACTTGTAGCAACTTGGTTTTGGTATGTTTGAGAGGAGAGGCAAGAAGGGGTTGATATAAATAGAGGGGTCTGTGGTCCAAGGGTTCCAAAAGAATTATGCACGAAAGCTAGACCAGGCCCCCACCCAACCCAACCCCAAATTCCAAATTCCATGCACTTAAAATTTTTCAATTTCCAATTTCCAATTGCCAAATTACCCCCCAACCCACCTCTTCTATCTCCCTGACACGTCATCCTCTTCACCAACATTTATGTGGGCATCAACCACCGAGAAAATTGGTCGGCCATTCATCAAAAAGAAAAGAAAAAAAATCCTCAGAAATTTTTGAGTTTCTTAGATATTTGAGCAATTTGGCATGTCAGTTTTCCCCAGACCCTGAATTATTAATATTTCGTGACAAAATTTTGTTGTTCCTTTGTCATGTCTTGTGACTGCATGCTGCACAAGGAAAACAAGCATACTTGTTGTTATTGACCAAATAAATAAATAAAACAGAAGCATACGTAATTGTTCATATAATTTCATGATGAACTCTGCTCCATATATCGACTCTTCAAGAGAAATAAAACGAAAGAAAACCCTGCGCTCCCATATCGTACGTGAAAAAGTTCCACTTATAGTCTATTAATTTTTGTTACACATTATATTTTTTGAAAAATTACTCCTCAGGAATTGTCATGGGTTCGAATCCTAGCATCTATGTAGTGTGTGTGAGTTTAATATGCTATCGCTTTTTTCAATAAGAAAAATCCTAAGAAAAAATAAATCATTGAAAGGTCAAATTTCCAAATATCCCTTTTCAATATCATATTGAGCTCCAATGCTCTGAGAATTTGAATTATCAATGCAGTTTAATATTTCATTAAAAAAAATTAATAAAAATTAATATAACAATATGACTAATTTTTGTAAGGGGAGGTGTCTAGTTCCAATTACATGGGATGTCCTGTAGGAGAGTACTGGTGGAACTCATGCAATGGACAGAGAGACAGCCCATTGTGTTCAAATTACTATAATATTGAACCTCGAAACTCAAAATTTGCAATATAATCTGCAGTGCCTTCTTCAAACCCAACCAAAGTTCAAATTAACTACTTGATTATGTGATTATTTAGCCCAAGACGAAACATAATCCCACATGTTTAGTCTCGTGCTCCTCCCATATATTTCACTTGGGTGCATTGGGAAAAGGTCAACTCAACCAGACCATGAACCCCCTCTTCCTCCCTTTCTGTAGTCTTGGGGAGATTATGCATAATCATTTGCAGTAATTTGAGTTTGATTAGGGCTGCTCAAGCAAATAGGCCTCACTTGGTAATGGTGACCATTTTACCAAGAAAACCGGAACCCGACAACCCAACGTATTTTCAATTTCATCTTGTACTTACTAAAATACGGAATGAAAAATTATCAAATCCATCTGGTCGGTTCAGTTTAGCATTTGATATTAAACTAAACTAATTCAACTCGTATCCACCCCTAATTAGGATTTGATTACAAGATCTTTTCAATCTTCATATTTTGGGGTTCTGGAACTAATTCAACTCCAAGTACTAAAATAATTTTTTGGGTGAACCAAAAGTTGGGTGTTATTATTTTAGTTTTTGTGGCTCTAATAAGATGAGTATATTTTGGTTTGCGAGTAAGTTTGGTAATGCTTATTCTAACTGTCATCCACCAAACGAATGAATGGATACATAAATATAAATAAATCCCATCAAATCAAACAAATTATCTGTAATTGGAATTGGGGTCCCAAAAAGGTCCCAAAAAGGTCCCTGCAAAATAGGTTGATTACAGAAGAGTCCAGACATGTCTTCTCTTTCATTTTGATTAAAGACTCAGCTGAGCCTTATCCTGAAAGTGGGCCTAGCTAGCCCAATGTTGAATGAGATCTTTCATTGCTGCTTGGCTTTCAGGCACCTACTGAAAGAAACAGTATATTTTGGAGGGCCCATATTATAAATGAAAAATAAAAACGCGTCCCTCTAAGACTAAGAGAGGTTTTGGTCACAGGAGACATAGTCCATCAAAAACTAATCTCAAAATGCACTCTCTCCATTGTCAAAAATGAGTCCAGGTTCTTGTCTCATCATTGGCCGCTTACGATCGAACTCAGGTGTAAAAAGACGGATACACTATTTTAACTAACTAGCCTTCCTCGCGTTTGCTCATTGGCCGGTATTTGATTTGTTTTTTCTTCTTCAATAAATTGGGGAGGATGACATGGCCAAGCTAGTCCCATTGGCATGGCTGTAAAAGCACAAAGAAGACAAACCCTGCACGTGAAAGCCTCGTGAGGGACATGGACACTGCCTGTGATATGCTAAGCAACCTAGATTTTTGCTGAATGTTCATCATTAGGGGGAGCTGTCTGTCCATTCAATGTTTCTTAATTCGTTACAATTGTTTTAAATGTGGCATCAAAACAAAAGTTACAGTGGACAAAGTCTGTCTTGGTAAAACCAAAGATTGTGTTTGTCCTCCTCATATCTCTAAACTGTGCTGTTCACTGTATTAAGTCGCCTAAATTTTCAATTAGATTCTACAAATCTTTTGTTTTTCTTTAATTAATAGTGCAAACCAATTGACTAAATTGTAAGATGCTTTTGATTCCAACAACTTCTTGGGGAAACTGAGAGGAACCTTCCTATCAGAAGATTAGATTTAAGAAAGATGTTACAGAAGCTTAACTTTTCTTCCAACATTTACCTCAACTTTTCATATAATAGGATTAGTCCTTCCTACATGGATCATTCTATATGAGATGGAGAGAAAGTTGGGTTTTTCTTGTTTACGTGAATTAGGTCAGTTGGTCAAAGCAGTGTATTTTCTTGTTCACGTGAATTAGGTCAGTTGGTCAAGGCAGTGTATTTGCCCCTTGCATCCGAACTTGAACCTCTTCCCATACATTAGAATAGTTTTGAATATCACATTGATAAAATTCATGTTGCAGCACAACCCAAAAAATGGTGTTGTTGGGGGGTGTGGAAAGGGGTCGGTGTTGGAATTGTAAGTGCTGATAAAATGTGAAATGATTGGCGCTGATTTTACTCTCACAAGGGAGAATGATTTTTGGAAACAACTGTAAGACAAAGAATGAAGATGAAGGTTTCACATTAAAACTCCAGCAAATCCCAAATGTTTAATATCCATACACAACACTCCACAAATCCCAAACAAGATGGACCACCATGTTCTCTCCAGAATTCCTATTTTGTGGCTATCTTATAACAAACCTCACACAAGACAGGGTGGTCCTTCATCTTGTGATCTTTTAGACGGTGGACACTTGTTTTCACATTGCTTGAGCTAGATGCTAGATATAAACCACATAGGACTTGTTCATCTTCATCTAAAACCTAACCAAGAGTTGCATGACCACATAAAAAAATGGTCCCATGTTTGATCAGCCTTGTAACATGGTTGGTTCTCTTCATTTGATAATTTCAAATACTCAATGTCTATAGACTAGTAGGGCTCATTACATTTGATTTTTTTTTTTCTTTTTACTTTAAGCGATAATCTAAACCACACTAATTTATGAAAATGAATCATATCATTCTCAATGCCGGCACCTGGGTCGTGTTTGTTTGGGGTTGGACCTCCCTGCTTGTTTCTTTGGGCTGTAGTTTTGCTCTTTTGGTTGGGCTCATTTTTCTTATCACCTGTCTTTGTTTGTATTTGTTGGGCTGGCTCTTATATTTGGATGGGCTTAATATGTAACTGGGTTCATGGTAATTGCATATGCTTCACCTGTTTTTTTTCTCTGATGAACTTGGAAAAGTAAAGTAAAATGTGCATTTCACTGTCCAAAATGCATGGACAGACAAAAAAACCCAAGACCTGAACCTGATACAGAGGGATAACCTGCCAATGTTGGGTAAAGTGTATATATATTATGCAACACTGGTGACTTTCAAAACTGCCGTATGTGAACCTAGATAGAATAAGACAAAATCCCTTATGCAAGCAGCCAATGAAAACAAGCCAAGTACACACAAAACCAATCAGAACACGCCACGTTCAGCCTAGGAAATTTCAACCAATCCCAACCCAATCGAGGAAAATCCCCTCCCCCACATTCAACACACAATAAATAAACCCGCTGCAGCAACAACAGATCATCATATCATTATCTTATTCTATTGTGTGGTGAAGATATTGTTAGATAAGATTGGGCGGGGGAAAGGGAAATGAAAAGAAAAAAGGAAAAAGGGTTTTTCAAGGTCTCAAACAAAAACTCAAT
This sequence comes from Prunus avium, assembly GCF_002207925.1. Next base: position 209,044 of record NW_018921745.1, on the reverse strand, counting down.
GCATTATTATTCTGGAGACGTGAAAAGCAGGCAACTTGTTGGCAGTGTGGACCATAATATCAGATCAGGTAAGGTATATATAACAGCAATGGGTTTTTGATCAGGGGGGATGAACTTTGCATCAAACAATGTAAAATTCTATGTGAACCCATCAACTTGCTCAGTTGGGTCCTACTTTTCATATACATCCCACACCAACTATAATAATAACATCCCATATTCCATGAACCAAAAAAGTTGGTCTTCTCCATCTTCAATCCCAAATAAAGACTCGAAAAAGGAAAGAATTCTCGCCCTCCTCTTCTTCCTGAATCAAAATACCCACAAAACCTTTCAATTCATATATATAGTCTTTGTTTATTGAGATCAATGGATGTGATGAATGAGAGCACAAGTGAGGCTGCAAATTCAAACAAGTTACCTTCTTCTAGGTACAAGGGAGTTGTCCCGCAGCCAAATGGCAGATGGGGAGCTCAAATATACGAGAAGCACCAGCGTGTGTGGCTGGGAACCTTCAATGCAGAAGAAGAAGCTGCTAAGGCCTATGACATTGCCTCAATAAGGTTCCGAGGCCTCGAAACCATCACAAACTTCAACCAGAACCAGGTGAAGCCTTACATGGATCCTGACAACGAAACCCTTTTCTTGCAATCTCATTCCAAGGCCGAGATCGTCGACATGCTTCGAAAACACTCGTACACCAATGAGCTTGAGATGTACAAGCTCAAGCTGTTCAATGCTGGTGCTGGTGATGGTGATGCTGCTAGGAAGAGAATTAAGTGTCACGTTAATTTGATGGACGGTTATGATCATCAGAGGGAGTGGCTTTTTGAGAAAGTGGCGACGCCAAGCGATGTAGGGAGATTAAACCGCATGGTCATACCAAAACAACATGCAGAGAAGCATTTTCCATTGCATCTGAGTGAGGAATTATGCAAAGGGGTGCTGTTGAATTTTGAGGATGGTGAGGGGAAAGTGTGGAGGTTTCGATATTGTTATTGGAGTAGCAGTCAGAGTTATGTGTTGACGAGAGGGTGGACTCATTTTGTGAAGGAGAAGAAGTTGAAAGCAGGGGATGTTGTTAGGTTTGAGAGATCGATAGGGGAGGAGAAGAAGATGTTCATTGACTGTAGACTAAGAAACGTCGAGGTTGGGGGCTCGGAGAGATGGCTAGTAGGGTTGAAGTTGAAGAGAGGGTTCAAGATGATGGAGTGGTAAGGTTGTTTGGAGTTAACATTGTGGAAACACGTAGTCGAATTGTAGACAATAACATGTGTTGGAGGCTTGGAGCAAGAATAAGTTCATAGAGCCCCATTTCCATGAAATTGGATTTGTACAAGTGTGACAAAGCTTACCATATATGGCATATAGAAAGAATTTTAATTGTAGTGGGTGTTTATCTTTTTTTCTTGTTTTATCAAAGAATGAAAAGATCCTAATCGCACATCTAACTTATACGTATGCTCAAGTTGTTAAAGCAGTTTTGTTCGAATCCCTCTCTCTTAATATCGCTTGTAACAAACAAAGGCTAAAAAAAATTATGTTGTTAGAGAGAACATCTACCCTCATCATAGAAATTATTTGGTTGTTCTAGTGTTCACATCAAGCTTTTGAACAATAAAATGCCTAGATATAATCAAAAGATTGAGGGTTTTGGGCCCGGGAGTTGACTAAAAACAGAAACTAATACCAACAAGGAGTGTTTGGAGGGCCCAACATCAATGTAATGTGCACTGAAGCTACCCCTGTTCAATTCAATTGCTATGTTGTTGATGATAGCCAGCGGCAGACCCAGGAATTTTTTAGCGGAGGTGCAATTTTTAAAAGCTAAGAGCTCAAAAAAAAAAAAAAAAAAAAAAAAAAC